>OZ014531.1:35789581-35957169 GCA_963966105.1 Volucella zonaria | reverse complement strand
GTGGGACAGTAATAGGAATCCTGATAGGACACTGCCTCCTGCAGTGTACCTTGATGGATTTCTCAATTTAAAATAACCGCAGTCAAGCGCAGAGCACCGACCGACTTTTGGGCCAAGTTTTTCTTCGTTATAATAGTGCGGTCAACTGTTTTTCATTTTGGAGTTTTTGTTATTTGATTGCGTTTCGCAGTACTTGGGTGTGGTCTAGTTTGTTCTACATTGAGATCCTGACTTTGGAACTTCCGTTTAAATCTGGCCAAAACCGATAATCCCCATTAACATTTCAGTCGAAGCAGATCTCTAACTATCTACCATACTGGCAAACATGACATCAACTGCCATCAAAATCGGCTTCTCGTCTACTACTCGTCCATCGAGTCGTGTTCTAAAGCCACCGAGTCTTTTCGGTGAAGTCGATGCACCACGTCCAAAATACAACCAGCAAAACTCTTCAAACCTAAACGCATACATGAATTCCACCGATGCCAATAACGTTGTAGAGAAATAACTGTGGAGAATATTGCTCCAGTGGAGAAGTCCGATGCTGCACCAGCTCCGGAGGCCAAAAAATCACCAACCAACTCAACTTCGTCCAATGACAGTCAACAACGAGGACGGGTGCCACCAGGTGGTTTCTCATCCAGTGGATTTTGGTAGAGAGGAGGACATGCAGGAAATCCACCTTCCACATTCCTCCCTCATCACAAAGTCCTGCTTCCAAATGCATTTAAGCGGTTAGAAGTAGATTTTCTTGTTGTTATTTTTCTCAGTTGTATCCTCGGGAAAGTATCTCTCTTTATAATCTTTGTATTGTAATACGCTCATTTAAGTAAATGTTGCTAATCTCTATAATCTCCTCTGCTTTAAGTTATTTCATGTTGCGCGTGGCTTAAATTTCCGTTTGTATGTTTGATGAATGTCCAATAATGTCCAGAATACCTACGTCCAGTCACGTTAAGATCATTCTATTCCATATCCTTCATCCCTGGTCGAGGGAGTGTGTCGGTTCTGTTTTGTGGGGCCACTAAGACAGTTTCCCCGGCCAATTTGATCAGTCAAAGCTTTTATGTGAATATTTTTTTAAAAAATGCAGCAACATGCAAAGAGGCTCAAATTGTC
The DNA here is from genome assembly GCA_963966105.1 of Volucella zonaria. Lineage (NCBI taxonomy): Eukaryota > Metazoa > Arthropoda > Insecta > Diptera > Syrphidae > Volucella > Volucella zonaria. The sequence goes on along the minus strand of OZ014531.1, from coordinate 35,956,050 downwards.
AGATAGGGATATTTGCAGATTCTGCAGTGATCTGCAAACTGTTGAGGACACAACACACATACTGTGTGAATGCGAGGTAATATCGCGTACTTAGTCGCAGACAATTTTTAGGGAAATACTCTTTCGAAACCTAGAGGAAATAGACGGCACGCATATCCATCACACCCCTGTTTAACCTTACCTATCCCAATCTACATCAGATACATGTCCTTGTGTTTTTCCAATTATTTGTATGTCGTCAGGTTTCGTAAGTAGTTACACAGGTTTTCTAGAGATTTTGTCTCACGTGTTAACTCAAATGTTAAACAATTCATCTATAATGAGGTCAAAAAAAATTGCAATACAGCCTGTGGGCTTGACATGAAAGGTTTTTGCTAAACTTGCTATGTGAAGTCATATGAAGTCAAGGTAAGATAATGCGTTCTGCGTTGTCCATCTGCAAGTAAGTTTTTGATTATCACAACTCGACATGGCGTTACATATTCAATCGCAATGTATGCTCCCGGGAACCTTGAAAAAGATGATTGCTATCGATTGCATGTCGTGAATAAAAGGTTAATGACAGGCATCCCTGACCTAAATCTAATTAGGACAAATGAGTTTGTTCAGGAAAGACTTAAACGCTCAAGGTGATGACATGTACTATATTTGTTTTGCTGCATGCGTAGAAGTTCTTTAGATGATCATCAATGTATCAAAATCAGCATTTTCGATAGATTTCTATCCGCATTATTACAACTTTCTTCACTAGAAGCTAATAGCGTAGGTATTTTTGTAAGACTAAGGAACACACTACCGGCAAAGGTTCCAGTAGTTTCGCCTATTGCAACCATTTTACTTAGAATTTTCTGCCGATATCTTCTCTTCGCATATTTGCAATAAAATGTTTAAACATCCTGAAAACTAGAGAAATATCTTCAATTAATCGCAGTGTAAACAATTAGGGTCAGGTTAAATTCATCAGAAGACCGCCAATACTTGTAAATTTTGAGGTGGGGCTGTCATGCAAACTACACTTTGCATCTCTATACATCTTGCCTACTCGTACGAGTGGTAGAAACAGTCTTTGGAACCGTCATTTTTATTCTCTTTTGAGTCGTGGACGCATATAAGTTTAGTCTTTGCTCAATAAGTTCAGGAGTGGCATGGCACAAGCCTCATAAAATTGGTCAAGTGCAACTGCATTTGCTATTTTATTATCTTGTAACTATTTCAATGTGTTAATTTGAAGTTTCATAATAAATTAATTTTCAAATTCGAAATCGTTTTAAAAATGTGCTTTTTTTTATAATTTTGGGAGGAAGAAAAGAGAGGTACCTATGTACGAGGTCGGGTCAATAAGTCCGTGGCTTTTGGATTAAAACAGATTTTTTGATAAAAAAATAATTTTATTTTTCAACGTAGTCTCCCTTGAGCTCTATACACTTTGTCCAACGCTTCTCCAATTTTTTTATCCCTTCCAAAAAAAATGATTTGTCGAGGTCCTCAAAATGACGAGATGACTTCATCATTGGAGTCAAATCTTTTTCCACCAAGCCATTTCTTCAGGTTTGGGAACAAGAAGTAGTCGCTCGGAGCCAAATCTGGAGAATAGGGTGGATGAGGGAGCAATTCATAGCCCAATTCATGGATTTTTGCATTGTCTTGGTGGAAAAGAACTTTTTTCTTGGCCAAATGAGGTCGTTTTTTTTTCAAATCGTCATTGAATCGGTCCAATAAGTTGGCATAATATTCCCCATTGATTGTTCTTCCCTTTTGAATGTAGTCAATGTGGATTATCCCGCGTGCATCCCAAAAAACAGTCGCCATAACTTTATTGGCTGACAAACCCACCTTGGCCTTCTTTGGCGCCGATTCACCCTTAGAAACCCACTGTTTTGACTGTTGTTTGTTCTCTGGTGTGTTGTGATGGATCCATGTTTCGTCCACGGTTACAAAACGGCGCAAAAACTCCTCCATATTGCGATTAAACAACGCCAAACCTTCCTGTGAAGTTGTTACACGATTGCGTTTGTGGTCGACTGTGAGCAAACGCGGCACCCATCTTGCGGAAAGCTTTCTCATGCCCAAGTGATCATTCAAAATTGAAACCGCTGAGCCATGCGAGATCCCTACGGCTTCCACAATCTCTCGCACTTTCAATCTTCGGTCGGCCAACACCATATCGTGAATTTTTTCGATTGTTTCGGGTGTAGAGACCTCAACTGGGCGTCCAGGACGTTCGGCATCTTCAGTGCTTGTACGGCCACAACGAAATTCAGTAAACCACTTTTTTACCATTGAAATCGATGGTGCAGAGTCCCCATAGTATTTATCAAGCTTAGCCTTGGTCTCGGTAATGGTTTTTTTTCGCAAGAAATAATGCTTAATAAGCACACGAAATTCACTTTTTTTCCATTTTCTCCTCAAATTAGTGAGTAGTCTGATAAAAATAGCTGTCAAACACAAACTAACTGACGCAGCAAGTTTAAATTTTGACAGGAGTCAACTGACAAATGCCTGTTGACAGGAGCAGTGTTGCTGTTTCAGGACATTCCATAAACGAGTTGTACGGCTGAGGAACGAATGCAGGTATTTTAAAGTACGTCCGGAAATGGGCTTGAGGGTTTACTGATGAGCATTCATCATAGGGTGTTACGGTTGAAAGTTTGAATGGGCGAAATGCAACTGGCGATTTCTGTGGAGCACTGTTGGTGGAAATAGCGATAAAACAGAGTGAGTCACGAGACATTACGTCGGTGTTCGAGGGTATCCATTGTTTGAGTGATATTAGTATCACCTATGAGTTTTATCGCACGGTTTTGAATCCTATTTAGCAGGTGCAGAGATGTTTTGAGCGCACCCGACCAGATGTGGGCATCATACTCCAATTTCGGGCGGATAAATGCCTTATACGTTGAGGCCCGATCAGAGCGGGTGAAATATTTCTTACATCGCTTAAGGAAATCTAGACATTTCGCAGCATTTTTGACGACATCGAATGACCACATACATTCCAACGTAAGTTGTTGCTGATACACATACCGAGAATGGAAAGTTTATCGGTTTCGACGATGCAAGTGCCATTCATGGATAACGGCTGGGTATATGAATTTCGCTTTAGTGACAGCAGACAGCATTGTTTTTTGGAAGCATTAAATTCTACTCTGTTAGCGGTTCCTCAATTAGTTATGCTGGCAATATCGGAATTTAATGAGCTTAAAATACGCTGGCGTTCCCGTTCTACAGCCGAAAAGCAGGGACGTGAGTCCGGAAACGAATATGAAAAGCAGAGAGTACTATCGTCAGCAAAGGAATATATTAGATTAGAACTGCCAGACAAGAGATCATTGATAAAAATTAAAAAGAGTGTCGGAGACAGAACAGAGCTCTGGGGCACACCAGCATTTATTTTATGAATATCAGACTTCAAACCATCCAAGACAACTTGAATTGAACGTTCCGAAAGTTAATTTCTAATCCATTGAAGAAGAGAGTCGTCGATCCCAAAAGCACGCATTTCCGACAAAAGAGCCTGATGCCAAACTCTGTCAAATGCCTTAGCAATATCAAGTGCAACTATCTTGCTTTCGCCAGATTGATCTACGTTTTGGTTCCACCTTCGGGTGAGATATGGCGTCAAATCAGCAGTGGGCATTGTTGCTACGAAAACCGTACTGCCCGTCATTAAAGCGTTTGCATGTTTCAAGATATTTCATGAGCTAACGGTTTATCAGCTTTTCCATGACCTTGGAAAGAAGGGTCGTAAGTGCCTTCGCCTTTTTTAGGTACAGGCTGGACAAATGCTGTTTTCCATCTGCTCGGAAAGAGTACTAAAGAGTAGGATTGATGAAAAAGCTTACGCAGTGGTTTTGCCAGCGAAGAAGAACACCTCTGCAGAAGAAGGGGAGATATACCATCTGGACCAGCGGATTTATACATATTGAGATCTTTAAGGACTCTTGCTACTACACGAGTGCGAAAGTGGATTCGTCCCGTTGAAGATTCGACGCACTTAAGTGTAGGCGGAGACAAAGCACAATCTGGGAGTGTTGAGCTGGCCGCAAAGTGTGCAGGAAGCATATTGGCCTTGTCCAAGGAGCTAACAGCTGGAATATCGTTATAAACGAGCGTTGGGATGGAGGATGAGGCAGAATTTCTAATATTTTTGACGAACGACCAAAAATGTTTACTACCTTTGGGACGTTCTAGTATTTTTTTGACTCGGCTTTTGGTCGCATTGGAATTTTAAACACTTATGAAAGACGTTGCCGTCATTTCTGGCTCGTTTGAACTTTTTTCGATTTTTCTCAGTTGAGCTGGTCTCGAACGACCGAGAAAGCATTTCTCTAACCCTGACAGCCTCTTTGCAGCTCGAGTCGTACAATGCCTTTTCTTTTGGTTTGATACTCTTCATCCGATGAGGGATAAAGATTCTCATTCCAAAGAGGATGGTGTCTATGATCATATCAGCAGCGACATCCACGTCGTTATCGAGGAAACATAACGACCAGTTACAATTCCTAAAGAAGTTCTTAGATACGCTCCAATCGGTTTTCTCGTGTTGCCATACGGTTCTTTTTGGAATCTTTTCTCTAACTGTGTGGGGGGTGTACGACAAATTGGCTGATGTGACACAATGGTCCGACGAGCCTAATGGGGACAGCACATCAACGGTGTACTTATCAGGGTGAAATGTTAGAAACGAGTCCAGGGTATTGGCGGTATGACTGTCAACATCTGGCATTCGTGTGGACTTATTTACAAGCTGGGTTAAGTTGCTTTCCGCAGCGAAGATCACGACACACCATTCTGAATGTCGAAGCCACCCAGAATTGTGTATATTGAAATCGCCGATAATAACGATTTCAGTATGAGCATACAGAGATACAATTCTATAAATGGAGTCAGACAACGCATCGAAATCGTTAAAGGTCGAATTGCTGTCCAGTTTGGGGCTTCTGTAAATAAAGCAGTAGTGGATAATTTGCTTACGGAGATGCAATTTTAACCACATGAAATTGAATTCCGCATTGGAACAGGGACTACATTATGGTGGGATTTAGTAAGCTACATCAATACGCACGTAAATGGCGAGACCGCGGTGACTGGAGAATAATGGCACTAATTCGTAGCCTGGTAGCTTCAGATCAGAGTGATCTGAGAGGTGTGGGCGGGGATCAACCTCTGTTTCACTAAGTGCCAAAACAGCTAGTCGGTATTCACAGACGTGGACGTACGCAGAAAAGTGATTACTTTTTAGCCGGCATATATCGGCTATTTCTACTCTGAATTCCCTAGTCATAATCACAAACAAACACAGAAAACACAAACACCGACGATACTAAGCAAGGCTACGAAGTTAAAGTTCTTACGTCGGTTTACCGAATCAAATTGCTTTAGGTGGTATGCCCTTACAACACTATGAAACACTGCACCAGTAAAATTCAACTTAAAATAAGCTTAAAGCCGCACTATATCGTGGCAACCTTATGTTGAACTCCTCAAGGAATCATATTTCTGGAGAATGACTCTGAATGGAAAATTCAGGCTAATCAAATCAGCCGATTTTATCATTTCCAATGAAAATCGTTAGCAAATCTGTTATAAAAAGCAATATAGGTCCAAGTATCCACCGAGATTTCAAGACAAAACTAAAGGAAAAATAATTGGATCACGAAATCGAAACAATCTAGCAACCTCTTGTATTCGCTGACGAAGTGAACATAAATAGAGCGTCCTGTAGACGCCCAAAAGTCCGTGAATTTAGACAACTCATGTGAGTACCCAAAGAATATACGATGCGATCAAGTGTATGCGAAGACTTGACAAGATCTGACCGAGAAGTGCATAGGAAACAGATTTGTCTTATCCAAAGATCTGACAGCTGGGTTGTCATTATAAGTGAGCACTGCAATTAAGGATGAGGCAGAGTTCAAATATTTTTAGCGAACAACCAAAAACGTTTACATCCTTTGAGACACTGTAGTATTTGATGCATCAGCTTCTTGTCATATTGAAATTGCATACGCTTAAGAAAGACGTTGTAGTCATTATTGCCTCGTTTGTGTTTTTGTTTTCCTCTGTCGGTCTTGTACGACCGATACCTCTCTTACCCTGACATCATATTTACAGCTCCAGTGGTACTAGTCGTACAACACCTTTTCTTTCGATTTCATTCTCTTCATCTGATGAGGGATAAAAGAGCAGCATCCAACATCAATGAAACGCAACGGCCAGTTTAAATTAATAAAGGAGCTGTTTATGATACAACTAGCAAATAGGACTCAAGTTTAGAAGTAAGAGATCATCGACAATATACTTTTCAGGCTAAAAAGTTAAAAACAAGTTCAGGGTATTGGCGGTATGACTAATAACGATTCGCGTGGACTCATCAACAAGCTGTGCTAAGTTGTTTTCGCCAACGAAAAGCTCAGCACATCATTCTTTAATTGTTATTTGTCCAGAATGCCGAAGCCACCCAGAATTGTGTATAGGTGTAGAAATCACCCACAATTCAGTTTGAAGATACAGGGATAAAATTCTTTCTATGGAGTCCATCAACCTCGTTAAAATTCGAATTTCTATCCAGATTAGGGTTTCAATAAATAATTTGAGAGAATAATTTGCTTCTGGGGACGGAATTTTAGCCATACGAAGTCGGATTTCCGATTGCAACAAAGATCAAGTTGTAGCAAGCTACATCACTACGAAAATAACAAAGCAAGAGCACTTAAAAAAATAATAGCACTAGTCCATATCATAGCAGTCTCAGATCTGCGTGATCTGAAAGGTATAACAGAAGATCTACCTGTACTACACTGAGTGCCAAAACATCTGTAGATGGGGACTCACTTACTTCTGCAATATTGCATTCCCAGGGCATTATTTCAGCAAACACGGAAAAAAATCTAAATTAAACTTTCCTTTTAAATTCGCATAAAATGCATACCACCTTGATCAAAAAGTTCCCGCACCATACCACCGTGTGGCACTCCCCTTGTTCCGATTTGAGTTCTGTTTATTTTGTTAAGTTAGCAAATCTGTTGTTAAAATTCCCTCTAAAACTTAGCGTCATAGCTTGACATTTGCAAAAGTTAAGTAGCCAAGAGTACATCTAACTCAGTGTGTGTTGGCGATTTCTTACAATTTTAGAAATGGATTTAAATTTGCAACAACGAACTTTACGTAAAAAACGGATTCAATGGTGCGCGAACGTTGCAAATATTGGAAAAGTGTTTCGGCAATGATCCTCTAAAGAAAACGGTCGTTTACCAGTGGCACGACCGGTTCAAAAGTGGCCGTGAGTCAATCGAAGATGATGAACGCAGTGGCAGACCATCGACATAGAAAACGACGAAAACATTGATGAAGTAAAAGAAATGTTTATCAATAACCGCAAATTAACCATCAGAGAGATAGCGGAGGACTTGCACATTGTCTATGGATCCGTCCAAGACATTTTGGTTAATGATTTGGGTTTCCGTCGTGTAGCAGCAAAGTTGGTGCCAAAAGACCTCAATTTCATGCAAAAAAGAGACCCTGCTGACGTCGCAAAAAAGATGATTTGCGAGGCTGAATCCGATCCCACATTCATGAAAAGGATCATTGCTGGAGACGAGACGTGGGTTTATGAGTACGACACGCAATCCAGACATCAAGCAAGTGAATGACGTTCACCAAATGAGCCAAGAACAAAAAAACACGTCGTTTTCAGTCAAAAAAGTAGGCAATGCTCACGGTTTTCATGGATTACAACGGTGTAGTGCATTATGAATTTTTGCCAGAAGGCCAGACAGTAAACAAAGAGTATTATTTGGGCGTTATGAGACGTTTGCGTGAATCAATTCGCCGAAAGAGACCAGAATTGTGGGCAGAAAACTCGTGGATTTTGTACCATGATAACGCACCTTGCGTCGCGTCGTACAGTGCCATCATTATTCATAATTTTTTGACGAAAAATGCAACAAATACCATCCAACAGCCACCGAATTCACCTGATTTGGCTCCCTATGCCTTCTTTCTGTTCAATCGAGTTAAAAAAACCACTACGGGGAACGCGTTTCAGCAGCCGAGAGCAAGTAATGGAAAAATCGCAGGAACGATGGACACACCGAAAACCGAATATAAAAACTGTTGCGAGAATTGGATCAAGTGCTGGCATAAGTGTGTTGCAGTCGATGGGGATTACTTTGAAGGGGACAATATAGATTTAGAGGAATAAACTTGTATTTTTAATTTTCTGAATAAATTCCGTAATATCCATAGTACATACAGCACTTTTTGATCAAGGTGGTATACTATGGATGTTTCATGTTCTTCCTCCAATGAGATGTATGAATGAAAAATCAACATACACTATGGAGGTTTAATGGACTCAGAATTTGTTATCTAAATGCACGTAGCTTACATGACACTAAATTAGACTATTTAGAATAGTTGTTCTCAACTTCCTGTATTGATGCTATTTGTGTGAATGAAACATGGTGCAAACCAAATATATCTATGACATACCAAATTCCAACTGCATAGGAATGATAGAATCACTGATACCACAGGTGGAGGTGCGGCAATTTACTGTAAGTCAACTATTAAGTCGGAAAGAAATTCAGTGGACCTAGTCTTGAGTTTATTGCTGTTGAAATAAGTGGCTGTAATACTAAGTGGCTCGTCTCTTGTGTGTATATTAAAAACCGAAGATGTTCTGCGTCGCCTTTCTTTCTTACTCTTTCGGTATGTTGTGCACTTTATGAGCATTTTTTTTTTTTTTTTTCCTTTTGGGGGGAGGAGAAATGCCTTACGCACCATAAGGAGGTCTGTTGGTGTTGACCATCCCCGTGTGTCCGGCTCTCTCCGCATGCTTTCGGATCATGTGGACTAAAACTCCTCGCAACTCTGTGGCTTCTGACACATGCCCCTGGGACCGCTCTTTGCATTACTTCAAGGGGCTGTGATCCTACACCCTTTCGGTTTTACGTGCTTTCCCGGTATTGTTCTTCTTCTCTTTTCTTTCTTCTGAGAATATCTTCCACAAACTGGTAAATTCTTCCCCAGTTCATGTCACTCGTCAGCATTTTATCCACTATGTTTTCTGGGTTCAAGGCACCAATCTTCTGCAGGCAAAAAATCTGCTGGGGAGTCGCCGTACTGGCAAGCTGGGCTATCCGTTTTGCCGATCCAATGTAAAAAGGCTTTGAAATTTCCGTGTCCGATGAGGAACTGGGTGACGAAGTGGTTGACCTCCCCGTGTTTCCGGTCTTTCCACTCAGCCACATTTCTTAACAGCCTCGCTGTTCACCTTCCTCTGCTTTCCAAGATTCAGCGCTCTTGCCACTTCCGTATCGTTTGCTGCTCTGCTTGGTCGATTGCCACTTCCAATCCGATTTCCGCCTTGTTTTCGTGGACGTACTTCCTTTGTGCCGCAAGGAGACCGATGGGAGTCACTCCTGCGACTACAAGGACGGCTGGTTCCGACACCGTTCGGTAAGTGCTAGCCACGCGTAGAGCTCCACGTCTTTGCACTGCCGCCATCTGCTTCCGGTACTTTTCTTGTCGAAGCGCGTCTGCCCAGATCTCACTTCTATATAGGAGAATGGCATGCGTTGTCGACATTAATAGCCTGCGCTTAATTGGCGTTGGACCAACTATATTCACCATTAATCTACTGAATGATGTTGTAACTCTAGAGGCTCTTTTCGCTGCGTGCTTTATCTGTTGCCAGAAGTTAGTTTTGTGTCAAGCCTCAACCCCAAATACCTCACTGCGCCCTTGCTCTTAGTGGCTTCAGAGCTAATTTGGAAGTCTACTTGTGTCGGGATTTTCTTCTTCGTTAGAAGGACGATCTCAGTTTTCTCTGTTGCCAAACTAAGACCGTGCACATCCATCCAGAAGGTTGTTCGTCGCATGACTTAGTTCAACTTTCTTTGTGTGTGTTCAGTGTCTCTTTCCGCGATGTCGTCTGCGTACCCAATGAGAAAGGTGTCTTCGGGCATCTTCATCCGCAGTATACCATCATAGAAGATGTTCCAGAGGTCTGGTCGCAGGATTGATCCCTGTGCTACTTCAGATGTTACTTCCTTCCTTCGTAGGTCTTCTGTGGTCTCGTAGATCAGCTCCCGATCCCTGAGATAGTCCTTCATCATATGTAATAGATAGGCTGGCATATTGAATCTATTTTCTAGCGCATTTAGTATATCACTCCACCTGGCTGAGTTGAATGCATTTCTTACGTCCAGGGTTGCCAGCAAAACGATCTTCTTAGAGCAGCAACTTCCTTGTTGGGCGGTTTGAACAGACTTCACCATTTCTTCAATAGCTCCGACCGTGGAGCGTCCATTCCTGAACCCGTACTGCCTTCCTGCCAAGTCTCCCGCTCGTTGTACTGCATCTGTTAGCCGTGATTTGAGCAGCTTTTACATCAGTTTTCCCGCAGTGTTCAGCATACATAAGGGCCTGTACGCTGTTGGGAAGTCTGGGTCTCCTTTTCCTCTGCTGATCAGTACCAATCGTTGCTTTTTCCAGCTCTTTGGGAAGTCACTTTTAATACTTCTGCTGGAATTCCATCTGGGCCGGGTACTCTTCTGTTTTACAAAAATAATGGCACTAGTTCATATCCTGGCAGTCTCAGATCTACGTGATCTGAGAGGTGTAACAGAAGATCTACCTGTACTACACTAAGTGCCAAAACATCTGTAGATAGAGACTCACTTACTTCTGCAATATTGCATTCCCGGGGCACTATATTCAGCAAACACCGAAAAATTCTAAATAAACTCTCCTTTAAATTCGTATAAAATGCATTGATTATATTGAAATCAAATTATGACCCTTTAACCAGCACAAAATTAGGAGTGTAATGTTTTCTTATTTTGTAAATCTAAGTAAAGAGAGAAAGATTGCTGGCCATGTTCAAATGAGTCGACTTAGACTATCTATCTATCTGAATTATTTTGAACCTAAATATGTACAATACTTCATATTACCTTTCTGAAAGTAACTCCAGCAAGTAACTTTAACATTAAATGGACAATACCATATAATCCTTATGGAATTTTCTTTTTCTCAGTTGCTATTTTTGTTGAGACCTTCTTCGGATACACACTTAATAATAACATAAATGTTAGAGGTGACAACAACTCATGAAATGTATAAGAGGTAAACAAATTCAAAGATATTTCGCACCTATTCCCCAAAAGGCCTTACATTGCTGCATACGAAAGCAACCGCCAGTTACGTGTACTGGTATGTACGAGTACATATCAAAACCTATTTGTCTGCCTCTTTTTAATCCATCCACCCACGAAAATATTCCATTAATTGCCACATTTTACCATTTATAGCTCGCTACGTAGGTATGTATGTATGTATGTATGTATGTATGGTATTGTAGTTATCAACTATATGTTAATGTCAATATTATTCCGCCTATTTCTTTTCGTATTCCTGTTCCACTTACTGTGTTGTTTGCCTTTCGGATATGGTAACCATCTATAACGTAGTTTTTCCTCATTTTTTTTGTTTTGTTTTTTTGTTTTTTTTTTTTTTTTTCGTAGTCATACTTTCTTTTTATTGGAAACAACGAAACGACAAGTGCTTCCCCTGCTATATGGTATCGTACACAATATTTTTATGTCCTTATAGTTGTGAACAGACCACTGGAAGGCAAAAAGGAATAGGGGGGTGGGTGGGTGGGCCCAAAGCAAAAGAATCTTGAAAGACAAGCAAAATCCGAAAAAGAAATCAATATAAGAATATTCGCTCGACGCCATTGTTATTATGCGGTTGTCTCACTGTTGCCAAGATGTCTGGGCTCAGTGATGGGGAAGAAGCTACAATACTAGCAAACACATACGAATACGTTCAGCGATTTACTTACTTGGCGACAACGACTAGAACGACGCGACTACCAAGACGACAGCGGTGATTAACTTTGCATGTTTCTGATTGTTCGCCTTAAGGTCAAACGCATCTAAAATGTTTACACAAATACCTACATACTCGTATAACCATAGTACTGGCTTAGCCCACTTACCCCTCTCGGCGATTGCTAATTAGAGGGTGAGAAATTATTCAGATATAAAATATTTAAAAATGATGATGGTGGTTATACTTAAAAACTACCACTCTACTCGTATCTATCATTCGTAATTAGGTTAGGTCGTGCGTTACAATGTTACAAAAATGTGTGAACATACTCGTATCTATGTATAATAAGTCATCCCTTATTAACTCATTTTAGTGCAATTAAAAGGAAGTTCTTAGATATTCATATTGGTATACCCGTATGTACATAGATACTACAATATATGTATTGGAAAGATATGATATAAATATGAATGTATTGGCCATGCGTAAGTTAAGTTAAGCACACGTCACGTAAGTTTTATAAATGTTTTTACCTTAAATGAATAGAAGGTACTCGTACTCGTATCTGGTGCTAGTGCACCCAATCAATCAATATTTTTATACATTTATAGATTATCCCACGGGAAATGGAGATGGTAGACGGGAGATGGTGGGACTACCAGGGTGGGCTGCTACTAATAAAAGATAGGTGTTATCGCTGATTGTGAACTCACAACACTAACCATAAGGGGAGAGGTGAACAAATCGAAGAAAACTTTCGTCCAGCATTCTCTTCCCAATAAGGGATCTACAACTAAACCAAATACTTACAAAATAAGAGTGAACGTTTTTTTTCTTTTCTATCTTTTGCTTTCCTACCACCACCAGCTATGTTTCACTTCTTTATTTTGTTAAAAAGGAAAAAAAAAAAAAAACCAAAAAAAAACTTTGCCAAGGATTGATTTCTCTTAGGTTGAATGTAGCGTGCGCTCTAGTATGATACTTGTAAGAAGATTGAATATGGTAAGAGGGTGATTGACATTTATTTTGGATTCCTAAGAATATTGACTTTGATAATAGTTTTAATTGAAGCCAAGACATTGAGAAAAGATATTGGGGATACGAAAAATGAAGTGGACGTGTCTTTTGCAAAAACCTCCTCCATATTACTCACACACTTACTAATTGAATCAATATTATCTTTTACTTGCTTGACCTAGGATTTAAGGTGAATTTTGTAGAAGAAAACTTCGATTTATTTACATACAGTGGCGAGTAAAACAAAAGCAGTTCCCCCTCAAAAGCTATATTTTCATAAACATGATTTTTGTTTTCGAGATTTCTACCGGAATAGTACGAGTATATTCGTTAACAACAAGACGTTTATGTGAGACGGTTTATTGTAGGCGGTAAAGCCTCACTTCTTCTTTAAAATATGAATTTGTGGTACATCTGAGGTGGACTTTTTGCCGCGAGGAAAACAATAGCGGCTACTCTTAGTTTGTCCTATAAAAGTTATGTTTTTGCTTTAATTTTTAATTTTAATCATAGACGAGTAGGTTTGAAGCTTCTATTTCTAAATTGGGTCGTGGTATGCAGTGTACATCAGAGAAATGAGAGTTAATCCAAAAGCTTGTAAATAACGGACAAGGATATGAAAAAATTCAAAACTCCTGGGATGCTCAAAGTGATTAGTAATGCATCTAATGCCAGGAGAAAGTTGAATCATGTTGGCGAAAAAAGTATTGCATCCTTCAATAGTAAGCGTTTGGTAAATTAAACAAGAATGCATACTCCTTCAGCAGCTACTCAGATTGTTGGTGAACTAAATTTTGAGTGTTGTGCTCATGCCATGACCATGCTCGCGGTCCAATTAAATTCTGCTTCTCAAGCAGATCCACGCAATCAAGAGGCTAACATTTTCAAGAGATCATCTGTAATGATCCCATGAAAGATGGATAGACATATTGTGATCATATTGATATCATTCTAAATGGCGGAAAAAGATGTTATGCGTTCACATAATACAGAATACGATCCTAGATTTACCACAAAAGCAATAAACAAGATGGATCTATTAGGTATCAGGAAAACTTCTGTCGTTTTTTATCACATGCACTTCTATGCGTTATTAATTATTAGTAAACAAAAGCAGTTTGGTTAAGTAGACACGGTATGTGACTTATGCAGAACTGTTAGTCAACAGTTTTTTAGCTTCTGGGCTGTCATAAATAAAGAAAAGTTACACTTCAGACAATGTATATTCTATGAGTCCCAAAAAAGCAATATCGCAGTGCCTACAGAAAATGAGCATATGTTGGAGTACTTAAAAGCGCCGCAGTAACAGCTCGAAAGTGCCAAAATTAGTTTTTAAAATGACTTTTCTTTGAACGGTGGACCCCGATCAGGACGATCATCAGATGTTAATCATGAAGTGCTATCCACTATGGTATGATCTGGAAAAATCCTACATTAACATCCAAAGATGTGCCTTTCATCAATTCAAATATCATTGATTTCGGTAGACGTTATTCCAGAATTAGTCAAATAGTGAAAGAAAAGGTTGGAAAACCTAAGAGCGAATACTGTGCCCGCCATCATTTTAGAAAAATGGTGTGAATGACTTGGCACAATGTCTCACAGTTTTTTTTTTCAGCTGACCATTTGACAAGGTATTTTTTCTAATTCCATCAAAAAAAGCACAATCGATAAGGCCTGCATAAAAAGGCCGAAAAGCCCTAAATCCGAAATTATACGTTCATCGCAAAACTGCCTTCCATTCCAAAGCTCTTCGCGAGCATTATGTATGAATTAATGTTCTTTTATTGCAAGTCCATCCTTTCGAATCACCAACATAGATAGATCAACAACCACAACCCCAACAGAACTCGTATCAAGTGCACTGTGCACTCTAGAAAATAGCAAATAAGCTGATGCAATTACTACCGATTTCAGCAGATCTTTCGAAAAAGTTATTCTTCTTAAACTTAAACTTCTTAAACTAACTGTACCTATATAATGTGGATTCTTCGTACTTAAAAGAAAGAGACTATAGTATCCTCTTTAGGTTCGTAGTAGCTAGTCCCATAAACGCACCCCGAGGTGCGCCAAGAAAGCCATCTCGGCCCTTATTGTCAGTTTGTTTATATCAATATATGCAGATGGGATCAAAATCTTGCGCACATTTCATATCCATCTGACAGTTTTCTGCAGCAAAATGACCAAGCAGGTTTTCCACTTGGTGTCAGAAAAATTTCCCAGAGCCTAACGTCAAAAAATTGCCAAACTATGTACGAGTACTGTGCAATATATTGTCATATAACATACACTCGAAACGGTCTTACAATTATACAATGGACCCAGACTTTATTTGTAATTAACGTGTTCTCATAAGAAAAACCAACTCTACTCTCGGTTTTGTCGGGGGTAAGCCTATTTACTATTAAATCCATTTATATAACCTTTGTTCGGCCTCTTCTCGATGACGCCGCGCCGGTTAGGTCTGAACAGTGAATGTTTATCTATTCGGCGTAAGGGGTCGCTATTGACTTACATTTTCAACTTTCCACCTCATCTCAATCACCTGAAAAAAATTAACTAACAACCCCGTACAATATGTCCTTAAGTTGGTGACATATTATTTTTTCATCAACTTTCACCTGGCTCTATTGCGTTTCACCTCATTGAATGTTTTTTTTTTTTTGTTTTTTTAATAATTTGCACGCGCTCAAGGGATTTCAGTACCCTTAAAATGTTTGCACACAAAGCGGGCAAAGGAAAGTAAGGGAGGATAGAAATTGAGGTACCGGTGAACGTTAAGGAGCTAGGCGGGGCAGTCCATAAGCGAGTTGTACGGCTTAAGAACGAATCACGATATTTTAGAGTACGTCCGCAAGTGGGCTTGAGGGTATACTGATGAGCATTCATAGCGAGACGGGTGTTACGAGCACCATGGGTGGACATAGCCATAAAACAAAGTGAGACACGAGACCTTACGTCGGTGTTCGGGGGTGTCCATTGTTTGAGTGACATTAGTATCACCTAGGAGTTTTATCGCACGGTTTTGAATCCTATCTAGCAGGTGCAGAGATGGTTTGGGCGCACCCGACTAGATGTGGGCATTGAACTCCAATTTCGGCCGGATAAACGCCGTATAGCTTGAGGCCAGATCAAAGGGGGTGAAATATTTCTTACATCGCTTGAGGAAACCGAGATATTTCGCAGCATTTTTGACGACACCGAATATGTGATCATTCCAACGTAAGTTTTCATTGACACATACCGAGAATGGAAAGTTTATCGGTTTCGACGATGCAAGTGCCATTCATGGATAGCGGCTGGGTATTTAAATTTCGCTTTAACGACAGCAGACAGCATTGTGTTTTGGAAGCACTAAGTTCTACTCTACTCTGTCAGTGGTTCCAAAATTAGTTATGCTGTTGATATCGGAATTTAATGAGCTTAAAACACGCTGCCGTTCCCGTTCTACAGCCGAAGAGTAGGGACGTGAGTCCGGGAACGAATATGAAAAGCAGTGAGTACTGTCGTCAGCAAGGGAATATATTGGATTAGAAGTAGCAGACAAGAGATCGTTGATGAAAATTAAAAAGAGTGTCGGAGACAGAACGGAGCCATGGAGCACACCAGCATTTATTTTATGAATATCAGACTTGAAATCATCCAAGACAACTTTCAAGAAGAGACCCATTGATCCCAAAAGCACGCATTTTCGACAAAAGAGCCTGATGCCAAATTCTGTCAAATGCCTTAGAAATATCAAGTGCAACTATCTTGCTTTCGCCAGATTGATGTACGCTTTGGCTCCACTTTTCGGTGAGACATGCCGTCAAATCGCCAGTGCGCATTGTTGCTACGAAAACCGTACTTCCGGGCATTAAGAAGTTTCCGTGTTTCGAGACATTTTATGAGCTAACGGTTTATCAGCGTTTCCACGACCTTGGAAAGAAAGGAAGCCTTTCTTAGGGACGGGCTGGACAAATGCTGTTTTCCATCTTCTCGGAAAGAGTCCTAAGGAGTAAGATTGATGAAGAAGCTTACGCAGTGGTTTTGCCAGCGAAGAAGAACACCTCTTCAGAAGGAGGGGATATTTACCATCTGGACCAGCGGATTTGTGAATGTTAAGATCTTTATGAACCCTTGCTACTAGACGAGTGCGAAAGTGGATTTGTCCCATTGAAGATTCGACGCACTCAAGTGTAGGTGGAGACAAAGCACAATCTGCGAGTGATGTGCTGGCCGCAAAGTGTGCAGAAAGAAGATTGGCCTTGTCCAAAGAGCAGACAGCTGGAACGTCATTGTAAATGAGCGTTGGGATGTAGGATGAGGCAGAATTTCTAATGTTTTTGACGAACGACCAAAAATGTTTACTACTTTTGGGACATTCTAGTATTTTTTTGCCTCGGCTTTTGGTCGTATTGGAATTTTAAACACTTACGAAAGACGTTGCCGTCATTTCTGGCTCGTTTGAACTTTTTTCGATTTTTCTCAGTTGAGCTGGTCTTGAACGACCGAGAAAACATTTCTCTAACCCTGACAGCCTCTTTGCAGCTCGAGTCGTACAATGCCTTTTCTTTTGGTTTGATACTCTTCATCCGATGAGGGATAAAGATTCTCATTCCAAAGAGGATGGTGTCTATGATCATATCAGCAGCGACATTCACGTCGTTATTGAGGAAACATAACGACCAGTTAAAATTCATGAAGAAACTATTAAGACCGCTCCACTTGGCTTTCTCGTATTGCCATACGGTTCTTTGGGAATCTAACTGTGTGGTGGGTGTACGAGAAATTAGCTGATGTGACACAATGGTCCGACGAGCCTAGAGGGGAGAGCACATCAATGGTATACTTATCAGGGTGAGAAGCTAAAAACAAGTCCAGGGTGTTGGCGGTATGACTATCAACGTCTGGTGCTCGCGTGGGCTCATTTACAAGCTGGGTCAAATTATTTTCCGCAGCAAAGATCTCAACACATCCTCCATCGGGTGTTGTCTGTCCAGAATGTCGAAGCCAACCAGAATCGTGTATATTGAAATCGAACGTAATAACAATTTCAGTATGAGGATACAGGGATACAATTCTTTGAATGGAGTCAGACAGTGCATCAAGCTCGTTAAAGGTCGAATTGCTGTCCAGTTTGGGGCTTCTGTAAATAAAGCAATAGTGGATTTTAACCACATGAAATTGAGTTCCGGATTGGAACAGGGACTACATTGTGGTGGAGTTTGGTAAGCTACATCACTACGCACGTAAATGGCGAGACCTCAGTGAGAGAAGAATAGTGGCACTAGTTCGTAGCCAGGTAGCTTCAGATCAGAGTCATCTGAGAGGTGTGACCAGGGATCTGCCTCTGTTTCACTAAGTGCCAAAATAGCTGGTCTGTATTTACTGACGTGGACGTACGCTCAAAAGTGATTACTTTTTAGCCCGCGTATATTGGCAATATCCACTCTAAATTCCCGAGTCATTATAGGGAAAGACAACACAAAAAACACAAAGAACATAAACACTGACGTTGCTAAGCGCAGATGTGAAGTACAAATTCAGAGTTGATTTACTGAATCAAATTGTTCTAGGTGTTATGCCCTTACAACAATACGAAACAGCACACCAACAAAATTCAAAACCACAGCACGCTATCCATCGGTTGTTACACACACTCAGTCACTGCACGCGCTGTATGACAATGTAATGTAGCAACGGCAGTTACCGTGTGCAAGCAACAGTATGACCAGGGACAGGAAAGTTGGAATGCCCGCACTGTGAATGTTGATTGGGGTTTTACTGCACACGCGCGTTGTTGTTGTTTTTTTTTTTGTTTTTTACCCGCAGAGTGGATTTTTTGTTTTAGTTGATGTTGTGTTTTTTTTTCTTTTCACTAGCGCGCGGTTATTTTTTTTGCCACGTTTTTCTTTCTTTTTTTTTTCCACGCGAGGTGCAAATTCCACAGCACAGTACACTTGTCGATGGTCAGCTCGATACTCTTTAACGAAATCTTAGGTCAGTTCCCCTCTTCCGTACCAATCCTATCTAAAAGAATTATGAATAATATCAACTGTATGTCCAGCTCTACTCAACGTATCTTTGAGTCTATCCTAAGTAAACGCTGCCTCAAATCTATCCTTCACTCTTCCCATGCCTCTTAACCATTACTCCCACCCCTTAGCGATGAGCAAAACTGCCCGGGGTTGACCAGGGCTTAAATCAAGCTAGAACTTCCTCAGAAAATTTCGTTTATCACTTGTTTTTGTAATAAAACTTTCTGAACGGTATCACACGAATTAAGCGAAAAAAAATTGGAGCCATCTGGTTACTGCTGATGAAAAGTAGGTAGTTTATAAAAATTACAATAGACAAAGGGACAGCTAGGGGCTAGGGTGTACATGAAATGGTAATTGTTATTGTACTCAGCTTTATATTTTAAACAGCGCAAACGTCCATCTTTGACCGACAAGTGGCAAAGAAAACCGTGCAAAAAAATTGCTGAGCTTAGTTGACAAATTTTACTTCAGTCGTTGCATCACCGGTCTTCCAGCACGACAACAGCCTGAAACACACCACCAGAACAGAGATTTCGTGGCAATACAATTAAGTCCTGGAGTTTCCTGCCCAATCACCCGATTTCAATACCATTGCGAAATTATGAAGCGATATTCAAAAAAGCATTGGGAATGTATAATCAAGAAATAATAACCAGATGTGGGCGTCTGTGGAGTTGGTTTCGCAATCAATACTCCCCGAACGATGCCACCGTCTTGTCGACTCTATTAGAATTTATTATTTTTTGTACATGCTACTTTCTTACGAGTAGGCGGACTGCTATTTTTTTTTATCGCTGCTGTATGTAAGGTCACAAGCAGCGAATCGGGAATCTAACAACGAAAACGAATTTAAAACTGAAAATGTTATTCAAACGAGAAGAATTCTCTCGTACATGTACTCGTATGTAACACTGCACATACTCGTAAGTTGCATGATCAACGACAATTCTATGGCATTCATTTGTATAATCCCACGTCAGATGAAAGCCCACACGTTTAGGTTTATTGCTTTTTTTAATTGCTACTGTATTTATAAAATTCCCATAGGCATATTTACCCTTTGGCTGTTGTAATTGATACAAGCGCAAAACCACATATCTGTCAATTATAAGCACCTTCCACACTTATCTTTAAGTGGCAAACCAATCCCAACCGCAGCACAATCATGTATAGCTTGTCTAAAAATAAATGAAAGTAGCGAGAAGCTGTGAAATCTCAGCGTTTTTATCTAAAACCGAAAGGAATTATACTCGTACAACGCATATTCAAAAATGGGAAAGTGGCATAGAAAAACATAGAAAATACACACCGTAATAGTACATCCCCTGGGATGTGTATTTATTTTTAATTGTCAATGATTTGGAGAGCAAGCTAATGAGGGTTGTTAGAAACAATGATAAGTGTGATTTAACACAGAGACTGACAATCTATATTAGGCGCAGGGAATATGGTTGACAAACGATTTATGACATTGCTGTCAGTTCAGTAATAAAGGGGTGTTCAAAAGTGTTTATGTTATGTATTATAGCCTTAAGTGTAATATACGTTTTATTAGACAGTTTGATTTTGTAAAGTGTATTGAACATAATTATCCGGAAAATCAAAGAGAGCCTGGAAAAAGGAACATAAGTGAGATAAATGAGTTTTTGCAACGCCAGTCAGTCATGAAAGGCTACAACAGCGCCGACAAATTCTATTTTAACATTTTCAGAATTGTCTTTTTTACTAGATAACATATTATTGCTCACTAACATCATTCTTAGCAAAGAAGTAAAGGATATCCTCATAATAATTTAAAAACAATTCAATTCGCCAAAGTCTGTATAAAAGTCTTTTGAAGAGCTATAGAACATTTTTCTAAACTCATTGTGAAGAATGTCTTACTTGCTTGCTTACTAGGTGTAACCTCCTTGACGGCCACAATGCGCTGCTACTGCAAAAAGGTTATGGTGTCTTGAAGTCCGTTCATATTTAGGCAGATATGCCAAATTTCAGTGCGATACTGTCTTTAGTTTTGTTTTGACAGCTGATTGTTGTTGACGTGTTTGGCATCATGTTGAGTATGGACAAAAACGATTTTCATTCTCTCATAAAACATTATTTTTTGAGAAGCAAAACGGCGAAGGAAAGAACAAAAGAAAAGTTGGATAAATATTATGCGGCTAATGCTCCGTCAGATTACACCGTCAAATATTGGTTTCGAGAGTTTGGTGGTGGCCGCAACTCAACTACCGATCAAGTCTGCAGCGGCAGGCCCTCCGATGCGTTTACAGAGGACAATGTTAAAAAAATACATGAAATGGTGTTGGCTGACCGGAAAGTGAAGGTGCGCGAGCTAGCAGATACCACAAAGATTAGTACTGAGCGCACACGCCATATTTTGGGCAATATTCTGCATATGAAAAAGTTATTCTGCCGCTGAGTGCCGCGAATGACCAAAAACTCGAAGGCGAGAGCACTTCGAAAGAGTGTTTGGACTTGCTGATGCGGAATCGGGTGGACTTTTGGCGTCGATTGGTAACTGGATTTGGATCACTCGGACTATTATCTCATCAATAAAAAATTCAGCTCACGCGAGGAAATCATCGACGCCACGGAGGAGTATTTTGCAGACCTTCCGGAAAATTACTTTTCGGACGGGATCAAGAAGTTGGAAAATCACTGGAATAAGTGTATCAAACTACAATAAAAGGGGACTATATTGAATAAAATAAAAAAACATTTCAAAAAAAAAAAATATCATTCCCAAGGAGGTTACTTTTCACTCCACCTCCACTCCACTTCTGACATAACTGTCAGAATGAAAATTCGGCTTTTAACACGTTGAGCCGCATGACCACCGGTGGAGCACGTGTAAATTTACTTCGTGGGACAGCGTGGCCAACGGTGGACACTTTATATTTGGACATTCCTTAAGAAATGTTGCTTCATTTTCAGTCAATAAAATGGCAAGGGTCTAAATCAAGCAGAATTGGAGAGAGTACCTGAGGATTTGAGTGTCTCAGAAAGTGAAGAAGGCCAGGGACTTGGATTTTCTGACAATTATTTTGATGTCCCCAATTACGAAAGAAGACAGTTCAAGTAGCGCAGTTTCTCGGGAAGATGACGTTTTGGAAGGTGAAGTTGAAACAGATTCAGGTAGACCAAGAGCAACGACACATCACATCGCATGGCGACCTGTTGATGAAGTAAGACCACGATTTAGTAAAGGTTTTGCGAATGATGGAGTAGCTCTTGGTGTTAGCGCACAACTTATTGGAAAGAATCCAGTCGATTTTTGAGAAGGTCTGACTAAGTGGGTTGAGGACAAACATATAATTCCGGATAATCAATTCTGTTTCAAAGCTGGGCATGATATTATTCATGCTGCGTCTAAACTGGTTGCTGATATCCAATGGAACAAAGGCAAGAAACAGTGCACTGGTGCCTGCCTGATTGACTTGGAAAAGGCCTTCGATACCGTATGGTTAGAGGGACTCTTCTTCAAGCTGGATAGGTTGCACATTAGTAAACTACTGCTGTGTGGTATATTCTTTTCGATAGGCTCTCCAGTAGACAGTGGAGAATGGCGATGTGACTTCCGCTGGAACATTTAACATTAAAAACGGTCTGCAACATGGTGCGGTAAATTCGCCGATCCTATTCAACATTAACACAAGTGATCTGATAGGTTCACTTCACCATGCCATAGCGTACGCAAACGACTTAATCGCGTACAGCTCAGACCAAAGGATTGAGGTCATTAATATACTTTTGCAACGTGACTTCGACAAAATTAAGCGATATTGCGACGACTGGAAGTTGAAAATCAACTTTCAGAAGTTGGAAACCATTCTGTTTAGGACGCCTTTGTCTGGGACCTCTAGGGACACCAGAAAGAACTGGTGAAAGTTCTCTATCGTCGGACAACACGAACAGCCACTTGCTTATCGAAATGTAGTCAGATACCTTGGGATCAATATCTGTATTTGAACAATCATATATGAGGGGCGTTCAATATATTCTCGGTATCGATATGAAGGAAAATGCGAATTCAATTTAAATTGTTTTTATTTTTCAACTTAATCTAACCTAACATCAATGCAATTGTTACATCTTGAGATAAGCTTTTTTAAACCCTCAAAAAAATAAATTTCCTCCTCCTCCATTTATTGCCGACTTGAGTTCTTCATCATCAGAAAATCTTTTTCCACGAAGACATTTTTTCAAATCCGGTAACAGGAAATAATCACTAGGGGCAAGGTCTGGACTATAGGGTGGGTGTTGGATTTCTTCGAAACCACAATCTCGCGCAGCAGCCTTGGAAACTCGCGCCGTGTGAACAGGAGCGTTGTCATGAAGAAGCAACACACCCGCTGCGAGTTTACCCCGTCTTTTCTTTTTAATTTCCTCCCGCAAATTATGCAAAGTGGAAGCGTAGGATGTGGCGTTGATGGTTTCACCTTTTTTTTTTTGTACTCAATGAGCAAGATTCTCTTTGAGTCCCAAAAAACTGTGGCCATGAGCTTCCCGGCAGACGGAGTGACTTTGAATTTCTTCGGGGGGTCTGTTCCTTTTTTATGCCACTGCATGGACTCTTGTTTGCTTTCAGGGTCATAGTGGTTGACCCATGTTTCGTCCCCAGTAACAATTCGAACCATAACACCGTCCGCGTTCTCACTACACATCTCCAAAAGCTCTCTACAGCATGCGATTCTCACTTTTTTCTGAGGCGCTGTGAGCATTCGTGGCAACCACCTTGCACTGACCTTTGAAAGGTTAAGATGGTCATGAAGAATGGTGTGAATGGTACCAATTGAAAGCTTGGTGATCTCTGCCATCATTTTCACCTTTATTCGGGCATCCTCAAGAACAAGTTTTTCGACTTCTTTGATGCTTTCTCCCGTACAAGCAGTAGCCGGGGCGCCGGAGCGAGGTCGTCTTCAATGCTCTCTCTGCCTCTCTTGAACTCACTTGACCACTTTTGCACAGTTGATAATGAAGGTGCGGAACCCTGGTAAACAGCCACCATCTCTTCATGAATAGTTTTTTTACTTTTTCCTTGCTTAGTGAGAAATTTAATTACAGCGCGATGCTCAATTTTCACCATCATCGTCTCAGTTGCCATTATGATTCTGTTTAACTAGAGATAAAACGCGAATTAATAATCACATTTATATGAAATTTTACATGAATGCATTAAAATAATAGTATTACTTGATAAATAAGTCAATTTATATATACAACCACAGCTTCACCCCGATACCGAGAATATGTTGAACGCCCCTCGTAGATGTTGCTCTGGTCAGAGCCAGAGGTGCTTTTGCCCTTACAAAGAGACTGTTTTATAATAGCCAACTCGATGCGAGGGTGAAGATGATCTGCTACATGGCCCTTATCCGACCCATGCTTGTATTTGAATGTCCTGTGTGGTTCAACGTGAGAGCAAGTTTATTGGAAAAGATTCGGGTGTTTGAGAGGGCTTGTCTTACTACTTGTCTTCGCTTATACAGAACACCAGAATCTGTGTACATAAAATTCTATCCTAATGAGGTCTTGTATAATAGTGCAAACCTAATAAGAGTGGACAATTTCGTCATTAAGTTAACTCGAAGGCATATTGCAAGAGCAATGACCTCGTCGAACAACCTGATCTCCGGGGTTTACTACCCTAATTATATGTATCACGAGAGAGTTCGGTTTGACGGCTTTATTCCTCAATCTAGATAGTAAAGGTCTGATCCAGGACAGATTGGCGGTGCCGCTAATCTTCCACGTCGCTCGAACAGCTGCGGACAGGCGACTCAACTACGGCAGAGACGTCGCACACGGCAGTGCGGAGCGTCTCCGGTTCAGTATGTCGGTAGGGAGTCGCGACATGAGGGATGTTGCTCGGCAGCACCAACAATTTTGGTGGCTTTTTGAAGGAGAGGATGCTTCAGCGTTCCTCCAATACTTGCTAGCTTCATGTGAAGCAAAGTGGCTTACATAATTTTAAGTTGGAGTAAGTTACATTTAAGAAAAAAAAATATATATAAGAACAAAAAAAACATTTATAAAAATAAAAAATGAAAAAAAAGAACATATACAGTACTGTGCAAAACCTAAGCAACCATCTGGAGTCAGCACTTCATAGTAAATCTTTTCAAATTTCTACCCCACCAAATGAAAAGAAATGGATACGTAGTGATGTGTAATGGAGTGTATTTTGAAATTCACAACTTTTTATAAAAGTAATAATATTTCAGATTAAAAAACACGCAAAAACCAACAAAGTAGCCAAATTGAGCTGTGCAAAACCTAAGCAACTTTTTTAATATTTTGTGTAATATCCTTTATTTTGAGTAACAGAATCGCAACCACGAGGCATAGAAGTAATTAACTTCGAAAGTGTATCCTGGCATATATTTTCCCACTCAACTTTCAAAGCATTGAATAGGTGAGACCTGTTGGAAAAGTGTTGTCCAGCAACACGACTTTTAAGAATACCAAATATGTTTTCGATGGGATTCAAGTCGGCTGATTGGGCCATTCAAGCACTTGAATCCCACTATTCGCTAACCACTCCTTTACCAATTTCGATGTGTGTTTCGGATCGTTATCCTGTTGAAGCACCCTACGAAGTGGCATTTCCCACTCCGCATGTGGTAGCATTACCGATTCTAGAATGGATTTATATTTGAATCGGTCCATGATTCCGTCTGTTTCGTAGAATGGCCAACACCTCCTGCCGAAAAACAGGTCTACGCCATCACACTACCCCCACCATGCTTTACAGTGGGTGTGCAGAATCTAGGATTGAATCGCTGCCCTTACGACATATCCCATCAGAATTAATTAAATTAAATTTTGACTCGTCGCTGAAAAGAACTGTTTTCCATTTTTCAGGAGACCAGTGTTGGTATTTTCTTGCAAAATTTAGCCTAATGTGAAAAAATATTTTAGTTTGAATTATGTTTAAAGAATTTAATTGCACTACCTGTTCCTTAAATGTCTTTTTGTGAGCATCGGTTTTTTGCGCGGCCTGTAACTTCGAATACACATTACGTATATAAATATTATGTATATATATATATATGTGTATATTCAAATCCATCTCCCTTTATGTGCCTTACTCCCGCCATAAAACTTCTTCTACATCCCCTCCTTGGTATAATCGTAGACTTCGCTCTCTACGAAACAAAAGAAACAAGTTATGGGCGGTATTCCTTCGCTACCACTCTTCTTCTGACTATTCAAATTATCTAGGTACATATCTTCATTTCATTGAACTCTATAACTCTCTCTATCAGCGCTACCTGAATAGTGCGCAAACCAATCTCATAAATGACCCCAAGTCCTTTTTTCAATTTGTCAATTGCAAAAGTAAAACTTCATGTGATCCTCCTACCATCGCCAACTTTTTTGCTACATTTTTCAAGCAATCATTTGCCAACAGCTCCTTCGTACCAGGTCCCTCTTACTTCAATGATCTACCAAATTTCTCTATTGGTCCCTTTCTCACTCAAAATTTCGATCCTGCAGATATTGAAGAAAAGTTACAAAATCTTATGGATGAATTTGTACCTGGCCCAGACGGACTCCCCGCCATGTTTCTTAAGAAATGCTCTTCCAACCTGTCTCTACCCCTTTCCTACCTTTTTCGTCTATCGCTCACACAGGGTGAATTTGCCCAGATTTGGAAGACCTCTTTTATAATCCCAATACACAAAAAGGGATCTAAGCATGAAGTTACCAATTATCGTCCCATTGCTAAACTCTCTCATATACCCAAACTCTTTGAAAGCATTTTATACGAAGCGTTAATCTTTAAGTGCAAGCCTTTTATTTCACCCCGATAACATGGTTTTCTAAAAGGTAGATCAACTACCACAAATCTAGTTGAATTCGTGTCTTTTGCACTCTCAGCCTTAGAAAATGGCAAAGAAATCGATGTTATCGCAACAGATTTCACTAAAGCATTTGATAAGATATCTCATAAATTGATCCTTTTCAAATTGTCTGCTCTCGGCTTTGAGCCGCTCTTTTTAAAATGGATTTCTTCTTACCTGGTAAACCGATATTATAGTGTTCGGTTTAGATCCGCCCTTTCTGTTCCATTCCTGGCCTCATCTGGAGTTCCACAAGGCAGTCATCTTGGCCCTCTTCTCTTCATTCTTACTATCAACGATGTTGAGAGTGTCATTAAGCACTCCTCCCTCTCCCTTTACGCTGACGACACAAAATTTTTTAAATCTATTTCCTCTCCCCAGGACTCTGCCCTTCTTCAAGAAGACCTTGATCGGTTTTCAATCTGGTGCCTCAAAAACTGCCTAGAACTTAATATAGCCAAATGTCAATTTATAACCTTCTCACGTAAATACAACCTGTCTCCCCCCCGACTTTATTTTCTCCATGGTCAACCAATTCCCCTGGTTCAGTCTTTTCAAGACCTTGGCATATTATTCGACTGTGAGCTTAATTTCCGTTCGCATATCGATAAGATGATCCTCAAAGCCAACTCATCACTTGGCTTTATTAAACGGTGGTCCAAAGAATTTTCCAACCCGTATGTAACCAGATCTCTCTATATTACCTTTGTTCGCCCCCTGCTTGAGTATGCCAGTCAAGCTTGGTCCCCCTTTCACCGGGTTCATGTTTCCCGAATCGAGAGTATTCAATGTCGATTCCTCCGATTTGCCCTCCGTGGCCTGCCATGGAACGACCCTTTAATCTTACCTCCCTATCAAGACCGCCTCAAACTTCTAAATATGAATTCGTTAGAAGAACGTAGGAATATTGCTGACGTTCTTTTCATTCATCGTCTTCTCTCAGGTTCCATCGACTGTGCATCCATTTTGAACTCCATTTCCTTCAATACCAACCCCCGCAATCTACGTTGTCCTCGTCTCTTCTATCTACCGGTCCACCGCACCTCTTATGGCTCCAACGAACCTATCTCCCGAATGCTCCGAAAGGTCAACTCGAACCTCTCCCTTTTTCATTTCCACCTGAGCACTCCTCGTCTCAAACAAGATCTCCTCCATCACTTCCTTGGTCACTAGCTCTTAAGTCTTTCTGTTAGTTTTTAAGTTAGATTAAGCTTGTATTAAGCCAATAAATGGGGGCCTCAGCCCCCACCAAAGTTAAACCAAAATTACGTATTAGATGTAAGTAGGTTAAGTAGATTAAGATTTATTTTTGGGTAGTTTGTAGGAATTTAGTTTTAAGTTTTAAGTTACTAAGTTTTTTTGTAAAAAATGTTTTCTTAGTTTTAAGTATAATGAATAGAAATAGTATAGTATAGTATAGTAGTAAGATACGTCGAAAGACATAATTTAAGTGTTAAGTTTAACTTAGAGTGCCCGCATGGGACCAGTAAGTTGGAATAAGATAATTTTAAGTTAATTAAGCTAATTTTTAAGCGTTTTTTTTTTGTCTAGCAAGTAAGAGTAAATTAAGTGAAACAATAAAAATGCATATAAACTAAAAAAAAAACTGAACTGAATACAGTAGATTTTTATAATTTCTTTATCAGTGATGAAATAATTATTCTCATTGTTAACGAAACACATCGGTTTGCTGAACAAAAAATGAGTAATAAACCATGTACTCCACGTCAAAAAAGGCAAGTACCAGTATTTTTCAAGTACTTGTGTTCCAAGTGTCACGTACTTAAGTACCAGAGTACTTGAGCACTACTTCCAATCACTTGACCACAACTTTCAAGTACTTCCTAGCAAGTAAGAGTAAGATTTGTTACAACGTCAATTGATAAAGTAAAATTATTATGTATTTTATCAGGAGAAAGTGTTTCTTTGATCAGCAGACTAGAAACTGCAAGTCCAGTTATTGTTATAGCAATCATAAGTGAGCGGACTGCCGAAAAATAATCTATTCGAAATTTTAAAACCCTTGAGCCGGTGGGCGAAGTGAAAATTACCCAATTTCTGATTCCAAACACTTTTTCTAGTGATTGATTAATTTCTAGCCATTTATGTATGTATAAATGTATTTATTTACTATTTATTCTATAAGAAAGGTGAAAATTCAGGTAATTCATAAATCACCTAGACTCTGGTTTCAATCATTGTCAGATGATCAAACGTTGGAATGTGGTGGGCCATATAAGAACAAAAACAGACAAATAGAACGGGGGGGTCTACTTCCCTTAAGATTTGTTAAAACACTTTAAGGGTATACTTGACCTTTTGCACGCGGGCAAATTATAAGGAACCACAATTTCAAAATTTAGGCATCCAAAATGGAATTACCCTGCATTTATTTATGAACTCTATGATTTTGCCAATTGCCACATTAAATAGTAATTTGTCGTTGTGCAGAAAAATTGAGTATAAATATCCGACCTATATAAATGATCCGAGCGTTGGAAATGGAGTGACTATGCTGGTCATATATCCAATTCTGAAAACATTGTCTACGAAGTTGAATACGCCGATGACTTCTTCAGCGCCTGTAGAAAGACTTTTCTCATTCACTGGCCTGGTTAATTCTCTAAGACGTCATGCCCTTACTGATCAAAACTTTTAGAAATTAGTTTTGTTAAAAGCTAACTCGACTTTTCTAAAAAGCATTGAACAAAAATAAATAATAAAGAAAAATTTGAAACAAAAATTTGAATTCATCAAAAAATGTTAACATTTCTCTTTATAAAAATTGTGCAAGACCAAAATAAAATACTTTGAATTAAAGAATTTAACAAGTACTTGTAAGTACTGGTCAAAAACTTGGAAGTACTGCTCAAGACTTTGGTACTTAAGTACGCGATACCTGGTACTTGTGACGAAGTACTTGAAAAATACTGGTACTTGGCTTTTTGAAGTACCAGTATCCAAGTACTTAAGTACAAGTACAAGTCCCGGTACTGGTACTTGTACTTGAAAGTTTACAGCTCTGGCCCCAATTGAGAGACTATTGGTTATGAGCCGAAACCGCTTCGAAATGTTTCTTAGTATCCTTCACTTTGCAGATAATACTATCGAAACAAACGATCACTTGTCAAAAATTATGGACCTGGTAAAGTATATGGAACTGAAATTCAAAGATGTCTACGTATGAGTACACTCCGAAAGAAAAAATTTGCATTGACGAGAGTAATGTTAAATTTTGAGGTCGAATTTTCTTTCGTCAATACATTCCATACAAAAGACATAGATACGGTATAAAACTATTCAAACTATGTGCCCAAGGGGTGTATACATGGGCATTCAAGATTTATACGGGAAAAGAAAAGGCAGATAACACACTCGTATCAGAAATTGTAGTTATGGAACTGATGGAAGGTCCTTATACACTGATAACTGATACAAAAGTGTTTCCTTGACTGAAGATTTGCTGAGAAGACGAACACACTTGGTAGGCACTCTACGAATGAACCGAAAAAAAAATTCTCCTAATATTATCAAATCGAAGCTCAAGAAAGATGAGATTTGCGCTGAGCAAATGAGGCTGCAATTATTGTTTTGAAGTGGAAGGATAACAGGGATGTTCTTATGCTGAGTACCAAACATGACAGCTCAATGCAGACCATTACAAGTGGAAGAAAAGTTACAAATAAGCTTAGTACGGTGGTTGATTACAATAAAGGAAAAGCGTTCATAGATCTGTCTGACCAAATGTCTACCTATTCACCATATCTTCGACGTACATTAAAATGATATAAAAGTGTATTACATATTTCATCTGCGTTTCTTTTTTTTTTCTAATTTGCGCGCGCTCAAGAGATTTAAGCACATTTAAAATGCTTGCACACAGCGCTGGCGAAGTAAAATCAGGGATGATAGAAAAGTAGGTAGCGGAGAACGTTGGTTTCAAATGTTTGAAGGTTATAATGACTAGGAAATAAAGAGCTAGGCAGGGCATTCCATAAGCGAGTTGTACAGCTTAAGAACGAATCACGATATTTTAGAGTAAGTCCGAAAGTGGGCTTGAGGGTATACTGATGAGCATTCACAGCGAGGCGGGTGTTACGGTTAAAAGTTTGAATGGGCGGAATGCTACTGGCGATTTCTAAGGAGCACTTTTGGTGGAAATAGCGATAAAACAGAGTGAGACTCGAGACATTACGTCGGTGTCCGAGGGTGTCCATTGTTTGAGTGATATTAGTATCACGTAGGAGTTTTATCGCACGGCTTTGAATCCTATCTAGCAGGTGCAGAGTACCCCAGTTTTGGACGGATAAACGCCTTATATATTGAGGCCAGATCAGAGGAAACCTAGACATTTCGCAGAGTTTTTGACGACACCGAATATGTGATCATTCCAACGTAAGTTTTCATCGACACACATACAGAGAATGGAAAGTTTATCGGTTTCGACGATGCAAGTGCCATTCATGGATAATGGCTGGGTATTTAAATTTCGTTTTAACGACAGCAGACAGCATTGTGTTTTTCAAGCATTAAATTCTACTCTGTTAGTGGTTCCCCAATTAATTATGCTCGTAATATCAGAATTTATTGACTGCCGTTCCCGTTCTACAGCCAAAGAGCAGGAACGTGAGTCCGGGAACGAATATGAAAAGCAGAGAGAACTGTCGTCAGCAAAGGAGTATATTGGGTTAGAGGCAGCAGACAAGAGATCGTTGATGAAAATTAAAAAGAGTCTCGGAGACAGAACGGAGCCCTGGGGCACACCAGCATTTATTTTGTGAATATCAGACTTGAAACCATCCAAGACAATTTGAACTGAACGTTCCAAAAGGTAATTTCTAATCTATTCAAGAAGAGAGTCGTCAATCCCAAGAGCACGCATTTTCGACAAAAGAGCCTGATGCCAAACTCTGTCAAATGCCTTAGAAATATCAAGTGCAACTATCTTGCTTTCGCCAGAATGAAGTACTCTTTGGTTCCACTTTTCATTGAGACATATCATCAAATCACCAGTGGACCTGTTGCTACGAAAACCGTACTGCCGGTCATTAAGAAGTTTTCGTGTTTCGAGATATTTCATTAGCTGACGGTTTATCAGCGTTTCCGTGACCTTGGGGAGAAGGCACGTACGTACAATGGGCCTGAAGAAGGAGAGAGAGGCAGATTCGCCTCTGGATGCTGATTTCCATCTGCTCGGAAATAGTCCTAAAGAGTAGGATTGATGAAAAAGCTTACGCAGTGGTTTTGCCAGCGAGGAAGAACACCTCTTCAGAAGGAGGGGAGATATACCTTCAGATCTTAAGAAGATTTGACGCATTCAAGTGTAGACGAAGACAAAGCACGATCTGGAAGTGTTGAGCTGTCCGCAAAGTGTGCAGCAACCAGATTGGCGTTGTCCAAAGAGCTGACAGCTGGAATATCGTTATAAATGAGCATTGGGATGGAGGATGAGGCAGAATTTCTAATATTTGTGACGAACGACCAAAAATTGTTACTACCTTTGGGACATTGTAGTATTTTCTGTATAGAAGAAACATTTCTCTAACCCTGTCAACCTCTGTTGATACTCTTCATCCGATGAGGGATAAAGTTTCTCATTCCAAAGAGAATAGTTTCTGTGATCATGTCAGCAGCGGCATCCACGTCATTATCGAGAAAACATAAGGACCAGTTAAAATTCCTAAAGAAACTGTTAAGTCCGCTCCAGTTGGCTTTCTCGTATTGCCATACGGTTCTTTTGGGAATCTTTTCTCTAACTGTGTGATCGGTGTACGAGAAATTAGCTGATATTACACAATTGTCCGACGAGCCTTGAGGAGAGAGCACTTCAACGCAGTACTTGTCAGGGTGAGAAGTTAAAAACAAGTCCAGGGTATTGGCGGTATGACTGTCAACGTCCGGTATTCGTGTGGGCTCATTTACAAGCTGCGTTAAGTTATTGTCCTCAGCGAAGATCTCAACACACCGTCCTTAGGGTGTTGTCTGTCCAGTATGTCCAAGCCACACAGAATTGTGTGTATTGAAATCGCCGATAATAACGATTTCAGTATGAGGATACAGAGATACAATTCTTTAAATGGAGTCGGACAGCGCATCGAATTCGTTAAAGGCGAATTGCTGTCCAGTTTGGGGATTCTGTAAATAAAGTAAGAGTGGATAATTTGCTTACAGAGATGGAATTTTCACCAGAGGAAATTGAATTCCGGATTAGAACAGGGTCTACATAGTGGTGGAGTGTGGTAAACTACATCTCTAAGCAAATAAATGGCGAGACCGCGGTGAGAGAAGAATAATGGCACTAGTTCGTAGCCAGGTAGCTTCAGATCAGAGTGATCTGAGAGGTGTGGGCTGGGATCTACTTGTGTTTAACTAAGTGCCAACACAGCTAGTCTGTGCTTACAGACGTGGTCGTTCGCAGAAAAGTGATTACGATTTAGCCCGCGTATATTGCCAATATCTACTCTAAATTCCCGAGTCATTATAAAGAAAGATAAACACAAAAAACACCGACGTTACTATGCACAGCTGTGAAGTAAAAATTCAAATTTGGTTTACCAAATCAAATTGTTGCCTACAACCACTGTAGTAAACGCCTTAATTTTGTATAATGAAATAAATAAGTTAAAAATGAAAATCACTAAGTTCAAGGAAAAGATCGTTGAAGATCTTATTCATAAAAACTGCGTGGAGAGGCAAGCGCTAATATCTCCCCCATCTTTCTCAGCAACAAAGCGAAAGCAGGACTTTCAACTAAGTACCTGAGCAGAAATCATTTACTCGGAAAAGATGCATAATGCGTTATAACAACATGTCAAAAGACAAATGAAGTGAATCTGCAAGAAAGAAAGCTAGAAAAGTGAATACAATTTGCGCTCAATACAATTAACCAATGTGTATTTCATGTTTTGAGGAAGCACATAAATGAAACAAACTCTAATTTATTTTTTATTTTCAAGTTTGATAAATTAATTTCCAATGGATTGTTAAATGTTTTTTATTTGTTTCTAAGTTATATGTATTTCGTGTCCACCGGTAGACAGACAGGGCTGAAGACATTTGCCCACGTGTACCACTGGTGGACACCACAGTTCATTTAAAAAGACAAAAATGTACCACTGGTGGTCACACGGCACTCAATGTGTTAAGAAACGCTCCTTTTTTTACCTCTTTATTGTATAACGTGGGCCATAATTTGGACTACCGGAAAGTGACATCGATTTTATAGACGGCGTCGAATGCCAATTCGGTTTTGACATTTGTGAAGCAAATAGAATTAGAATTTGTGCGAATGAGCAATGGAACGCCATACTCCTAAAGAACGCAGAATAATATGTGTAATCGTCACGAGATTCTTGATCGTGATTTTGGTGCAAAGTGCATTTCGTGCCCGTTTTTCTAACCGTCCGGCTCCCATTGCTGATTCAATGCGAGGTTCAGCCGCACAACTCGTAGAGACTAGAACAACATCGGACCGAGCAACCCATGGAAGGCCTCGTATCTCTAGTACGGCCGAGAATATCGCTGCTGTGGCTGATGAAGTCGTAGAGGCTCTGTCGAGATCGACCAGACGACGTGCCACACAATTGGGAATTCCATGCATATCTCTGTGGTACATTTTGATGAAAGACATGAAGATGTTTCCTTACCAAGTGCAGACAGTCCATCAGTTGATGGGTGTTGACGATGAATCATGTCTAACCTATGCTCATGCCCTCCCGAATCTCAACAACGAAGTGGACGGCTTGGGGTTAAAACTAATCATGAGTTACGAGGCCCATTCCACTTATTTGGATACGTGGACAAACAAAATTTGCGGTTCTGGGGCACAGCAAATCTGCGCATTATTCGCCTACGAAGAGCCATTACGTTCCACTGTATGGTGTGCAGTTTATACTGGAGCAGTCATTTATTATGGTCACTGTCGACTGTCAGACCATAATCAATGAATTTTTCATCCCTTAATTCGACGAATTGTGACTGGAGGTCAGTCATAACAGGACACAACCCGTATTCTAAAGCCTGGTCATATATTATGGCTCACCTTGTATTTAAAAATAAAAATTTGCTTTTGCATCGAATTTAAATTGTTTACCTATGAATCTTATCGCAGGTTCAGAGCAGGTTCAGAGCACCTGAACCATACGAGCATAGTACTCCAATTTTGGGTGGATGAATGCCTTATACTACAGGGCGACTTACTCGAACTCCAACTTTTTAAAATGCTATAATTTTTTTATTTATTGATAAATTTTATTGTGCCAAAGCAAAAAATGTTGAAAAATACATCAATTTTCAAATTGTATCAGTAGTTTTCAATATGTCTACCTTTGGCGCGAATAATGGCCTTGAGGCGGCCGAAGAAAGCATCGCACGCTGCACGCAAGTGGCTCTGCGATGTTTTGGCCCATTCCCGCCGAAGTGCTTGTTTGAGGTAGTCCAAACTTTGGTATTTTTTAGTGCCAACCTTCGTCTTCAAAATACCCCAGACAGAGAAATCCAACGGATTTGCATCCGGAGAATTTGCAATCCATTGTGTCGAAGAAATGGAGTGTGGAACATTGTTTTTTAACCAATCTTGGTTGACGCGCGCTTTGTGAGACGGTGCCGAGTCTTGTTGAAACGTTCACGGTCTCCGACCGAAATGATTGTTTGCCCAAGGCTTCAATACTGCCTCTAAGAAAGTTTCGCGGTATACGATCTCATTAATTTTGACGCCACGGTCCAAAAATACGAGCTGGGAGCGACCATCGGTGGTTATGGCGGGCAAACCATCACCATCGGTGCTGCCTGCTTTCTGGTGGCCGTCCAAAGGTGTAAATTTTCGAAGGACCTCTCTGGCAAGTAAACTCGGTCCTTTTGTTAGTTGACATATTGCTCGATAACAAATGGCGACTTATCGGAAAAAACCAAATTCGGCAACTCACCACTTTCGTGCAAGCTTAGCAACTCCTTCGCTCTTTCGACTCTAACTTTTTTCTGTTGCGGTGTAAGATCGTGTGCCTTTTGGAACTTCAATGACTTGAGCCCAAGCTCATTTTTCAATATGTGCTGTACCCGTTCCAACGATATGTTAAGCTCACGAGCTATTTTTCTTCCACTTCGACGCGAATTTCGCTCAATTCGAGCCTTCGCTTTCCGAATCATTTCTGCCGATGTTGCTGTTTTTTTATGACCACCTCCATGGCGTTTTGCAACGCTGCCAGTATCACGGCAACGAGCTATGGTTCGAAACACAAATGATTTATTCACGTTGAGGTGCTGAAGGGCTCCAACGATAGCTACTTGTGGTTTTTCAGCCAAATATAAAGCAATCACACTATCACGTTTGAATTCCATCGCGGATAAAAACACAACTGAGACTCAAATCGTTTAAAAGACTTGTAAATAATAAAATTATCTGTCATGTGTCAAAATTTGAGCTCACTGTCATGAACGGTTTGGAAATTATAGCAGTCTGAATTTGGTTGCAGTTCGAGTTATTCAGGGTGTATATATTGAGCCCTGATCAGAGGGGAGAAATCATTTCTTACATCGTTTGAGGAAACCTAGACATTTGACAGCATTTTTGGCGACATTGAATATGGTATGTGGTCATTCCAACGTAGGTTGCCATTGACACACATACCGAAAATGGAAAGTGTTTCGGTTTCAACGATGCAAATACCATTCATACGAGTGCATAGATAATGGCTGGGAGTTTTTTTTTTTTTTAAGAAAAAGAAAGAATTTAACACTCAAGTGGGTACACTTAAATTGCCTGAGCACTCATTAAGTTTTTAAGAAAAAGGCACAGAGAGAGAAAGAAAGATTTTTGGACTCAGTGGTTATTTCGCTCCATAGGTGGCATCCAACATTTAATGGGGAGACTAGGTTAATGGTGTAATTGGACTTATTGTTGTATTCCAGCAACCATTCATCTTACGTAATTTTAGTTGCCTGAAAAAAAGAATGTCTTTTGGGCCTGGCTGCTATAGAACCCGGAACCGTCCAATTCGGAAGGCATTACACTACAACTTGTCGCTTTAATGACAGCAGACAGCATTGTATTTTGGAAGCATTACTATAAATTCCACTCTGTTGGAGGTTCCCCAATTAGTGATGCTGTTTCTATCGGAATTTAATGATCTTAGTATACTCGTGGATATCAGACTTGAAACCATCCACGACAACTTGAATCGAACGTTCCGAAATAAGCCTGATGCCAAGCTCTGTTAAATGCCTGAGAAATACCAAATCGAACTACAATATCTTATTTTCGGCAGATTGAAGTACGCTTTGGTTCCACTTTTCGGTGAAACATGCCATCAGATTACCAGTAGAGCTGATGATTTATGTGCGATTCCATAATTTTGAAAAAAGGGACGTAAGTGCAATGGGTCTGTAGGAGGAGAGAGGAGAAGATTCGCCTTTTTTAGGGTCGGGCTGGAAAAATGCTAACTTCTCGGAAAGAGCCCTAAAGTGTAGGATTGATGAAAAACTTACACAGTTATTTTACCAGCGCGGAAGAACACCTCTTCAGAAGAAGGGGAGATATACCATCTGGACCAGTGGATTTGTAAATACTATTGGATATATATTACTTAATTCGTACGGTTCTTTTTTCAAAATTTGAAAGTTTATTTCAGTAAACCATGTACAATAGTATTATTCAAAATATTGCCGATCTGAAGCTATGACTTTTTCCCATCTTTCTGGCAATTTGTGGATCCCATCCCAAAAGAACTGCGCCAATTTTTGATATTCTGCTCTGATGTGAAGTGTATTTCAGTGAGGACGATCTGCATCGACCGGAACAAATGGTGGTCAGAAGGGGCAAGGTCTGGGCTATAAGGCGGGTGGGATAAGACTTCCCATCCACTGTTCTCCAAATAGTTCTTAACCGGAATAGCAACGTGGGGCCGAGCGTTGTCATGATGGAAAATTATTGCCTCGTGACTGGTCGCATATTCCGGGCGTTTTTCGGCCACTGCTCTCTTCAAACGGATTAATTGTGTTCGGTAGCGTTGTCCATTGATGGTTCCACCCGGTTTTAGCAGCTCATAATACAGCACACCCATCCGATCCCACCAAATACAGAGCATTACCTCTGCGTCATGGATATTCGGCTTTGCCGTTGATTTGGCTGGTTTGCCGGGTTTCACATATGATTTTTTGCGCTTCGGGTTGTCGTAATGGATCCATTTTTCATCACCAGTAACAATCCGATGCAAAAATGACTTCCTTTTGTGGCGTTCCAGCAGCATTTCGGACATGCAAAACCGCCCTTCGCCGTCTCTCGGCTTGAGTTCATGTGGAACCCAATTTCCTTGCTTTTGAATATATCCACCTGCTTTTAAACGTTTTGAAATGGCTGCTTAAGTGTGTTTGGCAACAATCTTTATAGAGAAATGGTTCCAGTTCTTCATCGTCAAACCTTTTTGGCTGCCCAGGACGTTCATCGTCTTCCAAGCCAAAATCACCACTTTTAAATAGTGCAAACCACTTTTGGCACATTCGCTCAGCTAGCGCATGTTCACCATAAACTTCCCCCAAAAATACGATGACTTTCGGCAGCAGTTTTCTTCATATTACAGTAATGAAGAAGAACTCCCCGCAAAAACACTTTTTCAGGCACAAAGTTCGACATATTTGAGTGAAAAAAAATTATTGTTTTTTATGCTTCAAATGAATGACATATACTGAAATGACGTACAATGACAGTAGCTTTCCAACGCATGTTCCAATGGAATAATAACAATGGGATAATACAAGTTACGCCACCTCTTAGCAAACCGCACGAACTAAGTCATAGACCAAATGCCTCGATCAAAAAGTTTCCGGAATGTATTCAGAAAATTGGAAATACAAGTTTATTCATCTAAGTCTATATTGTCCCCTTAAGAGTAGTCCCCATCGACTGCAACACACTTATGCCAGCGCTTGATCCAATCCTCGAAACATTTTTTATATTCGGTTTTCGGTATGTCCATCAGTGCTTCCTGCGATTTTTCCATTACTTCCTCCCGGCTGCTGAAACGCGTTCCCCGTTGTGGTTTTTTAACTCGATTGAACAGAAAGAAGTCACAAGGACCCAAATCAGGTGAATTCGGTGGCTGTTGGATGGTAATCGTATTTGTTGCATTTTTCGTCAAAAAATTGCTAACTGTGCGACGTTGCGTTATCGTGGTGCAAACTCCACGAGTTTTCTGCCCACAATTCTGGTCTCTTTCGGCGAATTGCTTCACGCAAACGTCTCATAACGCCCAAATACTCGTAATACTCTTTGTTTACTGTCTGGCCTTCTGGCCAAAATTTATGATCCACTACTCGTACACCATTGTATTCCATGAAAACCGTGAGCATTGCCTTCTTTTTTGACTGAAAACGACGTGGTTTTTTTGGTCTCGGCTCATTTGGTAGACGCCATTCACTTGATTGATGTTTGGATTGCGTGTCGTACTCATAAGCCCACGTCTCGTCTCCAGTAATGATCCTTTTGATGAATGTGGGATCGGATTCAGCCTCTCAAATTATCTCTTTTGCGAAGTCAACAGGGTCTCTTTTTTGCATGAAATTGAGGTCTTTTGGCACCAACTTTGCTGCTACACGACGGAAACCCAAATCATTAACCAAAATGTCTTGAACGGATCCATAAGTAATGTTCAACTCCTCCGCTATCACTCTGATGGTTAATTTGCGGCCATTGACCAACATTTCTTTTACTTCATCAAGGTTTCCGTCGGTTTTCTATGTCGATGGTCTGCCACTGCGTTCATCGTATTCGATTGACTCACGACCACTTTTGAACCGCTCGCGCCACTGGTAAATAACCGTTTTCTTTAGAGAATCGTTGCCCAAACACTTTTCCAACATTTCCAACGTTCGCGCAAATTGAAATCCATTTCTAAAATTGTAAAAAATCGCCAGTACATACAGAGCTAGATGTACTCTTGGTTACGTAACTTTTGTTAAGCTATGATGCTAAGATTTAGAGCGAATTTCAACAACAGATTGACCAACTTAACAAAAAAAATAGAACTCAAATCGGAATAATGGGATCGCTACACGGTGGTGTCCCCCGGGAACTTTTTGATCAAGGTGGTATTAAGATCTTCAAGTACTCTTGGACACAGGCCTCAATCCAGAAGTGTTGAGCTCGCCGCAAAGTGTGCGGCAATCAGATTGACCTTGCCAAAAGAGCTAACAGCTGCAATGCCATTGTAAATGAGCGTTGGGATGGAGGATGAGGCAGAATTTCTGATGTTTTTTATGAACTACCAAAACCTGTTACTACCTTTGGAACATTGTAGTATTTTTGCCTCAATTTTTGGTCGTATTGAATCACGTTTAAGAAAGCTCTTGCAGTCATTCCTGGCTCCTTTGAACTTCTTTCTGTTTTCCTTTGTCGGGTTAATCTAGTAGGACCGAAAAATCATTTCCCTAACCCTGACAGGCTCTTTACAGCTCGAGTTGTAGCATGTCTTTTCTTTTGGTCTGATGCTCTAAATCCGATGGGGGATAAAGGATCTCATTCCGAAGAAAATAGTGTCTGTGATCATATCAGAAGCGGCATCCACGTCGTTACCGAGGAAACATAACGACCAGTTCAAATTCTTAAAGAAGGCTACAATTGGCATTCTCGTATTACCAAACGGTTCCTTTAGGAATCCTTTCTCTAACTGTGTCGTCAGTGTACGAGAAATTAGCTGATATTTCACAATGGTTCGACGAGCCTAGAGGAAAGAAGCACATCAACGTAGTACTTATCAGAGTGAGAAGTTAAAGACAAGTTCAGGGGGATGGACTCATTTACAAGCAGGGTCAAGTTGTTTTCCGGTGTTTTCTGTCCAGAATGTCGAAGCCACCCAGAATTGTATATACATATTAAAATCTCCCGCGTTGTGCCCTTACAACAATAGGAAACAGTGCACCAACAAAATTCACACTCACAACCCGCTATCCGTCAGTTTTTACATACACTCAGTCACTGCCCGTGCTGTATGACAAATAGAGCAAAGTCAGTGGCTGATTGCAAGCAATAGTACTTATGGTAAGATACTACTGCTAACTTCTTATTAACTAATATCCACATATGGCTATCAACTTGAAAAAACCAAGAAAGACAGATACCATACCGTACCTTCAGATGACTTTCGCCCAAAAAGTAGCCAGGCTTAGTTTTATTTATGAGGGACGACCCATCCCACATAATTTGAGTACCTACATACATTGCTTTATATTTTTAAACACTCGTTCTTATTGTGTCGCAAAAAAACATTTGAATGTTGGCACTTTCCTTGAAATATTCATATTCCTATTGTTTTGCATAAGACGATTACACGAGAAAAGAAAAATCTACAAATCAAAAAGGCGAACGATTTCCTCAAGGAAATAAAACAAAAAACTCACAGCGCATGGAAAAATATAAAAACAAAAAAAAAATGAAAAAAACGAAAAAAGAAACAAAACAAATTTTTAGCTGGTATACCAGTATAAACTCGTTTGAGATTTTGTCACCCGTGCAAATGGCAATACAATGTTAACTGTGTAACATGAACAAATGATCCCATGCTCCCTGAATCATCATCCCACATACAAACACCAACACGCCCATTACTCACACCTAATTCGCAAATATTAGCTAAACTTCTACAAACACTTGCTCAAATACAAACACAGGCAAACGATTGTCTCCGGAGTTCCTGGCGTGGCAGGACTGTTACTGAATCCCGTCCTGACACCCGATTCTCAAGCTTAACTAAACCCAAAACGAAATCTATCTGAAATATGAACAAATTTAAACCATCTGAAGGATTGTCATGAATATCCATGGCGTTTGCTAAGTCGATAGCGAAGCAACCCCCTTTGTTTTGTTTTTGTTGTTATTTTTTTTTTGTTATTCCCTATTTTTCTTCCCTCTTGACTTATAGCCAGGCAAATATGTGTGTGTGGCATGCCATTTTATTTATTCAAAGTTAACTTTGTCATATGACGATAACGATGACGATGACGATGACGACGACGACGACGATGACACAAACGAAAAAGGTCGTGTCTAGAAAGAAAAATAAAAAAATAACGAACGATATACAGGAGACAGAACCGACATTGAACAACTATTCCCGAACGGGCCAAAATCCCCATACTCCAATCGATTTCTGCTCATTCGCTGGCTTGTCGACGGTGTTAAAAATTGGGAAGGCAAAGGCAAAAGCAAAGGCAAAGGCACACCAGAGGTGCCTGTGGGTTTATATGATACATATTTGAACCTGACTTTCCTCATCTGCCATCACTTTACAGGATACCGAGTGACTAAAAAACGAGGACATAAAACAACGATTGATAGGGGTCATAATGCAGATAAACGGGCAAAAATGCCAAATAAATGTTGGTGACATTTACTGTGTGTGTGCTGCTGCTTTTGCTGCTGCTACTGCTAGTGCTACTGCTACTGCTACTGCTACTGCTACTGCTACTGAAAGCTGACTCGCAGTTCCATACTGGCTACTGGTAGCCGGCTTAGAATGGTATTTTAGCCATTATAGAAATGTGAAGCACACATACCAGAACGTGTTCTTGCTGCATGGCAGATACGACCGTATGACCGCATATGGTCCGTCCGCAAACAGATACGCGATGTATGGATACGTGAACGGGTACATATATTCCATTTTCGGTTCAACTTAAAAAGTACAAAATACGAGTAAAGTGTCATTCTTATTTCTGGTATTGGCTCCGTCTGGAAATTACCCACTGAGGGAGGACATACGAGTAAGCGAATTTACTGACACTGTGCAGTTACTATTACGAATAAATACTCATACATACGAGTGCCACGTAAATTGTTAATCAATTCTTATTTAATCGCATCGAAGAAGCCTTTTGAACAAAAAAAAAAAAAAAAACAAGAACAACTCGTGTTAAGGCTGCTAATCGAGTGTGAATCTGATGCACATATTTAAATAAAATTGAATACGAAAGCCAGCATAAATCAAGCACCAAAACTGAGAGCTACAACTTAACTGCTTTCGCAGCGCAAGGGGCAACAAATGCAAGCAACTACATACACACTCGTACCAGGGCGTATTACGAGTACAATTTAAATGCAATAAAACGCCTGATTGTTGATGAAGCGTATTTTATTATGGATTTGCATGGTACGCTCTATTAAAAGTCAACAATTTACATATGCGCGTAATTAACTGCCCGTACCGCGTAAGCTAACAAACCAGAAACCTACCTACCTACCGGAACGTTACTGCATCACAAATCAGCTACGAGTATTGCCATAGAACTGCTGTTGCTCCGTCTCTTACCATAACTGCCAATGTTGCAATGTTTCAATCCGGCCTATGCCGCTTGGGGATAGATTATAACATTACAAAAAAAAAAAAAGAAGAAGAAAATTTAACATAAATTACTGCACACGAGGACTACTGGAGTAGGTGAGTCCAGTAATGTTGACCATGACAGCACGCAGGCAGCAATGATGGGACTTTGAGCTTACCTTCCAACAGTACTCGCATGTGATAGGATAGTGTGATGGTTATTTGGAAAACGCTGTGGTCAGTAAATTGCAAAGGATTCCTCTTCCTCATTATTACGTTTATCAACGATAATCGTTTTGGTATGAATGGTGGCACATGCTAGGTGTTGGGGCACGATTTCTACACAAAAATCATTTATTGAAGGCTGCAATTTGTGTTGATCTAATAGCACGTATAATGTTGAAACCACAGCTTTTCATCGGGGGCAAGTAGCCTTATGTATGTTTGTATTTTCGCGGGTGTCATGCATCAACATAATGAATTTTTAAAACCAATAACGAGGTGTTAACTTTAAATGCATACGATGGAGCTGTAGTTTGCTAAAAGAACAATAGCGGCATTTAATTTTATGCAATCGCATATTTAGCGTGCACACAGCGCGGGCGAAGAAAAATCAGGGAGGATAGAAAGAGAGGTACCGGTGAACGTTGGTTTTAAATGTTTGAAGGTTATAATGACTAGGAAATCGAGTTGTACGGCTTAGGAACGAATCACGATATTTTAGAGTACGTCGGAAAGTGGGCTTGAGGGTGTACTGATGAACATTCATAGCGAGCGGGTGTTACAGTTAAAAGTTTGAATGGGCGGAATGCTAGTGGCGATTTCTATGGAGCACTCGTCCGTGTTCGAGGGTGTCCATTCATTGAGTGATATTGCCATCAGCTATAAGTTTTATCGCACGGTTTTGAATCCTATCTAGAAGATGCAGAGATGTTTTACGAGCACCTGACCAGATGTGGATATTGTACTTCAATT
The DNA here is from genome assembly GCA_963966105.1 of Volucella zonaria. NCBI lineage: Eukaryota > Metazoa > Arthropoda > Insecta > Diptera > Syrphidae > Volucella > Volucella zonaria. The sequence goes on along the minus strand of OZ014531.1, from coordinate 35,912,034 downwards.
TTGGGCGGATAAATGCCTCATATTGTATATTCAGGCCAGATCAGAGGGGGTAAAATATTTCTTACATCGTTCGAGGAAACCTACAGACATTTGACATTTGACAGCATTTTTGGCGACATTGAATATGTGGTCATTGCAATGTAGGTTGTGATTGACACACATACCCAGATTGGAAAGTTTTTCGGTTTCAACGATGCAAATGCCATTCATTCATAGATAATGGCTAGGTATTTAGAATTTCGCTTTAATGACAGCAGACAGCATTGAGTTTTGGAAGCACTAAATTCCACTTAACATACGCTGCCGTTCCCGCTCTACAGCCGAAGAGCAGGGGCGTGAGTCCGGGAACGAAAATGAAAAGCAGAGAGTGCTGTCATCAACAAAAGAATATATTGGATTAGAAGTAGCAGACAAGAGATCGTTGATGAAAATTAAAAAGAGTGTCGGAGACAGAACGGAGCCCTGGGGCACACCAGCATTTATTTTATGAATATCAGACCTGAAACCATCCAGGAAAATTTGAATTGAACGTTCCGAAAAGTAATTTCTAATCCATTGAAGAAGAGAGTCGTTGATCCCAAAAGCACGCATTTTCGACAAAAGAGCCTGATGCCAAACTCTGTGGAATGCCTTAGAAATATCAGGTGCAACTATCTTGCTTTCGCCAGATCGATGTACGCTTTGTTTCCATTTTCCGGTGAAACATTCCGTCAAATCACCAGTGGACATTGTTGCTACGAAAACTGTACTTCCGGTCATTAAGACGTTTTCGTGTTTCGAGATATTTCATGAGCTAACGGTTTATCAGCGTTTCCATGTCCTTGGAAAGAAGGGATGTTAGTGCAATGGGTCTCTAGGGGGAGAGGGAAGAAGATTCGCCTTTTTTGGGACGGACTGAAAAAATGCTGTTTTCCATCAGCTCGGAAAGAGTCCTAAAGAGTGGGATTGATGTAAAAGCCTACGCAGTGATTTTTCCAGCAAGGAGGAATACCTTTTCAGAAGAAGGAGAGATATATCATCTGGACCAGTGGATTTTTGTACATTAAGATCATCAAGTACTCTTGCTACTACACGAGTGCGAAAGTGGATTCGTCCCGTTGAATATTCGACGCACTCAAGTGTAGGTGGAGACAAAATACATTCTGGGAGTGTTGAGCTAGCCGCAAAGTGTGCACCAAGCAGATGGGCCTTGTTCAAGCAGCTGACAGCTGGAATATCATTATAAATGAGCATTGGGATGGAGGACGAGGCAGAATTTCTAATATTTTTGACGAACGACCAAAAATTGTTACTACGAGTACCTTTGGGACATTGTAGTATTTTTTGCCTCAGTTTTTGATCGTATTGGAATTTTACACGTTTAAGAAAGGCGTTGCAGTCATTCCTGGCTCGTTTAAAGTTCTTTCGGTTTTCCTCTGTTGGGTTGGTCTTGAAGGACCGAAGAAACATTTCTCTAACCCTGACAGCCTCTTTACAGCTCGAGTCGTACCATGCCATGTCGTTTGGTTTGATACTCTTCATCCGATGAGGGATAAGGGATCTCATTCCAAAGAGAATGGTGTCTGTGATCATATCAGCAGCAGCACCCACGTCGTTATCGAGGAAACTTAACGACCGGTTAAAATTCCTAAAGAAACTGTTAAGACCGCTCCAGTTGGCTTTCTCGTATTGCCATACGGTTCTTTTGGGAATCTTTTCTCTAACTGTGTGGTCGGTGTACGAGAAATTAGCTGATGTGACACAATGGTCCGACGAGCCTAGAGGGGAGAGCACATCAACGATGTACTTATCAGGGTGAGAAGTTAAAAACAAGTCCAGGGTGTTGGCGGTATGACTATCAACGTGTATATTGAAATCGCCCGTAATAACGATTTCAGTATGGGGATACAGGGATAGAATTCTTTGAATGGAGTCAGACAGCGCATCGGCTTCTGTAGATAAAGCAGTAGTGGATAATTTGCTTACGGAGATGGAATTTTAACCACATGAAATTGAATTCCGGATTGGAACAGGGACCACATTGTGTTGGAATTTGGTAAGCTACATCACTACGCACATAAATGGCGAGACCGCGTTGAGAGAAGAATAGTGGCACTAATTTGTAGCCAGGTAGCTAGTCTGTGCTTACAGACGTGGTCGTACGCAGAAAAGTGATTACGATTTAGCCCGCGTATATTGGCAATATCCACTCTAAATTCCCGAGTCATTATAAGGAAAGATAAACACAAAAAACACCGACGTCACTAAGCACAGCTGTGAAGTAAAAATTCAGAGTTGGTTTACCGAATCAAATTGTTGTAGGTGCTATGCCCTTACAACTATAGGAACCAGCACACCAACAAAATTCAAACCCTCAGCCCGCTATCGGTTATTACATACACTCAGTCACTGCACGCGCTCTATGACGAGTGCAAGCAACAGTATGATCAGGGGCAGGAAGGTTTTTGGTTGATAAACTTTGGTTCAGATGCAAGTCCATGGATGGGTCTCAGCCACTTTGTTCTATTTACAGGTCTGATAACTCTGTGAGGTCATGGAAGCAGTATATTCCTTATGTTCTCTGTCCTAGATTACTTAGACTGGGACACTAATATCCGAGTAAGTAATGGAGAATATTTTCCCGCATGTCTTTGATGATCAATGATGATATTTTGGAAAACTAGGATCTGCATTTTAGCAGGGCGTTTTACAACTTGCCAGTATATTTCAGGGTACTTGACATACTGGTCCGCCAACCACAAGTCAGTGGCAGATCCATTGCAAGCTAAATTGTCTACGTGTTCCAGGGACCCAGCAGATCTTGAAATTATGTTAACTGCATGTTGCCATTTTAAAGCATTTCGAAACAGGGCTTAATAAGATTTGATTTTATTTTGAATGCAGCTAAGGCAGAATGACAGCCTGGTTGTTAACAAATATGGTAATCCGTTTTGTCTCTTGTATCTCAGCTAATATGATCTGCAAGAAAAGTTCAAGAAAATCCCGGCCTCTGTATCCCTCCTACTTCTATATGTTAATTCTCTTAATATGGATATGGATTCGTCTAACACTTGGCTTCTGTTCCATCCCCTTGTGCTAGGAAAGTTAAAGGAGAATGGTATTTCAAAGTGATCTTAAGCCGTCGTCTTTTCGGGCAGGCCACAACCGGTTAAATTTTGGATAAATCTTTGCCTAAAAAAGTTGAAGGTAGCATTGCAACAATTACCTCCAGGGCGACAGGAGTTTTTTCCCTCGGCAGTTTATACCTTGTGCTACATATCGTAACATATCCGCTTTCTGTTCATTATAGAATTTTTCTCTTTAAAATGTAGAAGTTATGCCACCAGTATACTGGTGAAACCAACAGATATCAGACCTACGTAGCAAGTCATAGAGCGAGAAGTCTATTCCATCAATCCAGAGGCTTGCCCTCCCATCAGGATCTACAGGTGCAATACAAATATAGGCGTAGGAACCAGAAATTAGGCATCTGGAGAAACAAAACTTAAAGGCACTAGGGCACCCTCATGCCCTCTCCTAACGCAAAAAAATACATAGTATCGAGATTATTTCCACCGCAAACACCAGCAGAGCGTACAGAAGCACCTCAGGAAATATGTATAGGAGATCGCAGCCGTCATAGAAATGGAACTCCTGGACGTATGCAGACGAGTCAATGATAATAAGTCACATGGATTGGATGGCATACCAAATAAGGCCCTTAAGCTAACCATCAAAACAAACACAGAACCGTTTATGGATATGTAATACAAGTGTCTAACAGAAGGGATTTTTCCAGACTAATGGAAAAAAACAACTGCCTAAAGGGAAAAAACCACCAGATGAGCCCTCGTCATACCGTCTCGTATACAATGGGTAAAATACTGGAGCGAATCATTCCACAATACTCGTAGATGATACGAGTATACTGAGGGTAACTACAATCTCAGAAGAAGCTATTCAGTGGAATAGACGGAGAGGAGGAGATGGCGCTGTAATAACACTGGACGTCAAAAATGTTTTCAACTCTGCAAATTGGGGATGTATAGTGCAGTCCCTTAGAGCAATGATAGTGCCAAGGTTCCTAATTACAATAACACTAAGTTATTCTGGGAAACGGTTTGTGGTCTTCGTTACCGACGATGGAATATGGCAGTACCATATATCGGGTGGAGTACCACAAGGATCGGTACTAGGTCCCATCCTATAGATCATGACAAGCTTCTAAAGCTTGAAATCCCAAACGAGGAAAAAGTCATAGGCTTTGCCGGTGATATTGCAATCGTTGCGGCGGCGAAACACCTGGAGGAAATAAAAGACATTGGGTACGAATATATACGAAAAGTGAAACGGTGAATGGCAGCAGTCGGGTTAGAGCTCGCCGAACATAACATGGAAGTATTACTAGTAAGCAGTCGGAAGAAAAGAGAGACAATCATCATCAGGGTAGACGATCAAAATAAAATTTAACCTCAAAACCGATGATCAGATACCTAGGCGCACTGATCGACGCTAGGCTCGCTTACAATGAAAGAACGTGCAGCAAACCTGCTCGGGTGAGTGCTGCCTTATCCCGAATAATGACGAATATTGGAGGACCCAGACAACAAATGAGACTAATTCTGCCAAGGGCGGTGCAGTCCATAGTAATGTATGCAGCACCTTATACAAGAAGAATGATGGTGTCAGATGATGCTAAATATGTTATTGCGGGAATTCTACCATTGCGGATATCTTGGCTAGCGAACTATTGTAAAGGACCTATAGTGCCAAAACCCAGGAATCTCTAGCTTCAGACAAAGACATCAAGCTGGAAGAAAAACAGCGAAGAATGAGAACATGGCAGGATAGATGGAATTAGTCTTCAAAAGGAAGGAAGACCCATCGACTTATACTGAATATCCTAAAATGGACGGACTTGCACCACAGAAAAGTGGATTTCTATCTCAGTCAGCTCCTAACCGGACATGGCTGCTTCCGAGCTTATCTGAATAGATTTGGCCTTGATGAATCTACTATCTGTTTAAATTGTGCAGAGGCCAGAGAGGATACAAAACACGTATTTGTTCAGCGTCCACGCTTTCGTATAGAGTATAGATATTTGGAGGAAAGAATTAGAGAGATATCGACTCCCGAAAACATTGTGCACCATATATTAATATCGAGCGCAATATGGGATGCTGTGAAATAAATTGCAACAATAATCATGAAGGAACATCGATGACTGGAAAGAGTCAGGATACCAACCAAACCCGGCATCGCTCTTGGAACAAAGAACCTAACGGCGAGCCCGTGGCAAGACTGCTGCTAACGTGTAGGGTGTGGTGTAGTACACAGGCGTACGAGGTTTGCGAATCGTGCATACCAGTAGGCCGAGCTACTGGTAAATTTAGAAAAAAAAAGCCCAGCCACATTTATTCACATACACACAACGAGTGGAGCCACAAGCAGACATACCGATAGTCTTGCAAAAATGAAGAAATCTAAGAGAGCCAATAGTTTAGATAATAAGAATCCTGGCAAGTGTTTCTTCTGTAAGAACGATGGCCGTTGGAAAAGTGAATGTCCTATGAGGAAAGGGAAAACCAGTACGAGTAAGGGTAGTTTGTCTAGCACCGCTGAGAGCGTCAGTTGGTTCCTAGATGCTGGTGCTAGTGATCACATGTGCTTTAGAAAGGAATGGTTACGAGATTTGCAAGCATTCGATGAACAAATGCTTATAAGAATTGGGAACGGAGATGTCATCAAAGCTATAGGAAAAGTGCTGGTTAAAATTGAATCATTCAATGGTAAATTTTGGAGCGAGAGATGCAATATTATCTAGTGTATTGGTTGTTCCAGATATAAAGCTGAATCTGTTGTCATCTAACTCTACTCTCGACAAAGGTTTTAACTTGGTGTCGAAAAATAATCGATGTGAAATTCGTAACGACAACGAAGTTGCTGCTCGGGAGTCAAGTAAACTCTTCTGGCTGATATTCAAGGTAATTTTACCAACAATTGTATGTAGCGCAAATGCTGCCATTGCAATACCTTTTCGCTCGTGGCATCAGAGGTTATGTCATCAAAACATAGTCCACGTGAAAAGTGTTCTAGCTTGTCAGAAAATACCCTTTCACAACGAAAAAGATTTCTTCTGTGATGCACGCGTTTTTGGTAAACATCATCGAAAGCCATTTAGTGGAAGCAGCAACAGAGCAAAGGGAGTAGAAGATCTGGTTTACAGGGATCCATTTCGAGACCATTTTTCGAACTATCGCAAGGTTTATTGCATAAAATCGAAATTAGATGTCAGAGGTTGTATTGAACAGATTTTGGACGAAATACGCAAAGATACAAATTCACGAGTTAAAACATTACGCTCAGATAATGAGCTTGAATTCGTTAATGAGGAACTAGACGCTATATTACGTAGGCATGGCGTATACCCCCGCGCATAATGGTAGAGCGGAGCGGGATATGCGAACCATTACTGGATATGTCCTACAAATATTGGGGAGAAGCAGTGACAGCCTTGCTGGCGGCAAGACCACCGGTAGTCCCTATCAGGACTTAAATGACGGTACCATGGGAGTCAGGAGCCCCCCGGATTTCGGTCCGGACCTGACTTGTTGAGGTAGGCCCCCTTGTGGGAGCATCATGGTGGCTGTGGTTTAAACCCAAATCGCGGGAAGGGTTTTCCTTTTGGTTTGACCCATTGTAGAGTACCAAATAAGTACTGGGTGCTGTGACCCTAAGAGCAGTAAGAGCTTTTAGATCGGCCTTGTGTCACCAACACAGTTCTGAATTGATATCAAAGTATTGGCTGAGAGCGATGGCAAGGCGTATCCTTGCTCCCATGGATGTATGGGCATCCCGTAAACATAAGTCTACATGACAGATGGTTTACGGTGGAAAAAGCCGTAAGCTCAATTCAAAAGCGAAGAAAGGCGTATTTGTTGGGTATGAGGAAAATTCTAAAGACTACCGTATATGGCTACCAGAAAGCGAAAAAGTGAAAATATCAAGGGACGTTGTCTTCAAGGAACAATCTTCAGCCGCTACTGTTACAGCTCACGACGAAAAAGAAGGGGTGAAGGTATGGGATTAAAGCTACAGGTGAAGGTATGCTACTAAAGCAGCAACGCCTGGAGGAGCGGTTAGATCCAGTGAAGAAAAAGAGACATCAGAGGAAGAGGTAATTTGAGAAAATATTTCAGAACCCATTTCTAAGGAATGTACACTACGTTCTCTTACTCTGCTTTGAGTGAAGGTTGTGCTTTTCCCTCTGACTGTCAAGAACCACAGTGGAAGATTGCAATGGATGACCAAATCGAATCACTCAAGAAGAATCTTGGTGTAGATGGTAGAGTCGAACGCCATACAGCGCGTTTTGCTGCGAGGGGTTTTGCCCAACAGTACGAAATAGACCGTGAATAAACATTTAGTCCCATAGTAATACATATTTACATCAATTCGAGTGATATTGACTTTATGTGCAACTGAAAATCTAATACTTCGCAGTTCGATATTAAAACAGCCTTCTGGCGACTTGAGTGAACACGTGTAAATGATGCAACCAAAGGGCTATGATGATGATAGCGACAAAGTCTGCAAGTTGCGGAGGAGCCTCTATGCTCTAAAAGAAGCATCCAGGTGCTGGAACTTTTGATTCACTAAATTTTCGATGAACAAATTTTGCCTCAAGGTAAGCGCTGCTAATTCGTGTGTTTTTGTTAGTATAAGAGGGGAGCGGAAAACTATTCTGGCTATATACGAGTACATTGATGACGGATTAGTTACAGCAGATGATGAAAACGATATTGAATCTTTTCTATTGCATCTACGTCCGAAATTAAGGTGTCAATGCCAAACTATTATCTTGGATTGGAAATCAATGTTTTGGAAAGTGGAAACTTTCAAATAAACCAGTCGACGTATGCAAAACGAGTTCTCTCAAAATTTGGCATGCTAGATGCAAAATCTGTTACAACAGAAGATGAGAACAAACATGCACCACTCATATCCAGTACAAGCACTGCATCAAATTATCCATACCGTGAAGCTGTTGGTTCCTCATGTATTTAGCTATTGGTACAAGACCGGATATCGCATATGCAGTGAGTTTAGTTAGTCGTCATTTCGACAATCCGAAAGAATACTACATAGTTGCGGTCAAAAGAATTTTAAAATACATTCGGGGAACTCTTGATCATGGTCTAATATTTAAAAAGTCTATTCCTCAAATACATTGTTTTGCAGATGCTTATTTTGCTGGTAATATGCAAGCAAGGCAAACGCAATGAGCCTAAAAAGAAACCTTCAGGGAGTGGTAAGACTGTGGCAAGCCATGGTCCTACAAATTCCTCCACCCCTAACAGCAGCAAATTTGTGGCAGGCAACGCACTTGTCGCTGCTACCAACACTCCTCTCCCCAAGGAGGAATCTAGAGCTCAGCCGCGTCGGCAAGCTCCATCTAAGGCGCCGAAATGCTTCACGCATCATCAAAACCTTCGGATCCATTCCGAAGGCTGAGAGAAGTGCGGACATAAAAAACCAGGTTGAGTGGGCTAACAATATCCTATGAGACATTACCCACTGCTTCCACTGCTCCTAAAACACATAAAGACTCCTCAAAGCGCCAGAGATCGTTGGAGGGAACCGTGACGGTTTCCAAGAGGCCCAAACTAACAACACTAAAACCACTAGGCCATCCAACAGCACATCTCTGAGGTCTTTCAGTGAAGTCCTAAAGGGCGCAATAATAATCACGGCAATCGATAGGAACGATACCGACGGTTCTATAACACCTAAATGGTGGCAGCTGGCCAAACTGAAGCTTTCGAGCAACTTCTTGGCCATCATGCGGAAAAACTCGGACCACCTCCAGATGCAAAACTTGAAGTCGTATCTAAGCTGAACCGTCCTCCCCAGAAAGCATTCTGGAGATCATCAGGTTCAGTAACTTCCGACTTATGACTGGAAAGTCACGAAACTGGAGGAACTAAGGGGTTCTTATTAGAAGCGCGTTGATCGTGATCAATAAGGAATCCCTTAATCCTCTAGCGCAGACAAAAGGAATGATTCGGTTCGGATTCGAGTCAATTCATCTAAGGGTCTACAAAAAGGATGAGCTGGATGCTGATTAGCAACCTCCTCTTCCTTTAACGGAGACACCACCAAACACAATCTCAGATCCTGGAGCGTCGACATCCTTTCCAGAAATGGATAGCGATGACTCCAATCTATCCGAAGTGACAAGCAAACCGAGGTCCTATATGATCAGAGGAAGAAGATGAGCTCTTGGACACATCTTCAGAATCGGAGGATCTCCACAAGACCGTGGTGGAGGCTACTCTGGGAAACTGTAGCAATGATTCGGTTTCTCCAGATTAATCTCCGTCGCTCAAAAGAGGCTTCAGCCGCACTCATTCTGCGTCTTTCAAAAAGCTCAGAAGACATTATCCTAATCCAGGAACCATGAATTGTAGAAAGCGTGGTTTGTGGACGTAGGACACCCGTAGACGTCCCGCTCTAGACAAGAGACAAAGGTAAGATCAGAACTTGTATATTAGTGAAACGTAGCCTTACTGCACTTCTATTTCTTAATCTCAGCGACCCCGACTTAACCGTTGTCAGACTAGAGACTGCCACAGGCTCCTACTGGCTAGCATCGGCATACCTTGGCCACGATCATGTGGGCCCTCTCCCTGGTGATAACCTAGAAAGGGTGGTACTGGGGCCTGGAAGGCAAAAACCTGGCCTCATCATCGGATGCGACGTTAACGCTCATCACACGGTATGGGGCAGTACCGACATCGATAATAGAGATGAGTTACTTTTTGACTATATTATAAGTAGTAACCTCTCTATTTGCAATAATGGCAATGAGCCCACTTTAATAACCAGAAACCGACAGGAAGTGGTAGATATGACTCTTGTCTCCGACAGCATCACTCAAATGCTAATGAACTGGATGGTATCGTCTGAACACTCTTTTTCAGACCACAGATGCATCAATTCAGCCTGAATGATGCTCCTTCCAGTCAACTTCCATTCCGGAACTACCGGAAAACTGATTGGCCAAAATACAGAGGAATACTGTCAGAAACGCTATCCTCTGAACTATCAAGTCCCCCGCATGACACCAATGAGCTTGACATGAAGGTCAGGGATTTCACGTTGGCTCTCAATCAGGCTATGGCCGCTTCCTGCCCTCTTATTCAACCTAGAGGTAAGAAAAATCCGCACTAGTGGACATCAGCACTGGGACTGCTCAGAAACACTTGCAGACAACTTTTTAACTTAGCAAAAAGCACAAGGAAAGTGACTGACTGGGACTCATACAAAGAATCCCTCAATTTATACAAAAAAGAACTGAAGAAGGCCAAGCGACAATCCTGGAGGTCCTTCTGTGACAAAATCACGGAAACCTCTGAGGCATCACTGCTAAGAAAAATCCCCTCTACAAATCCTATGATGCCTAGCTGTTTGAAAAAAACCGATGGCTCTTGGACAACCTCACGTGATGAATTACTCAAACTGCGACTTTACAGCCACTCTCCAGGTAGCTCTCAATTCGCGGCCAGTAGCAACCCAAACAGGCCTACTGCCACCGAAACCAAAATTCATGGTCTGATCACAAGAGACAAACTCCACTGGGAGCTGCATAGCATCAAACCATATAAGTCTGCTGGTCCGGACGGTAGAATACCTGCCGAGCTACAGAGTTCCTCAGATATTATTCTGCCTACGTTAGAAAATATTATGAGGAGCTGTGTAGAACACTTGTCCACATTCCTCTGTCATGAAGAGAAGTCAATGTAGTTGTCATTCCCAAAGCCGGAAAATGTTCTCATGTTGTCCCAAAGGAACTCATACCTAGAAGTCTATCATCTTTCCTTCTAAAAACTGTAGAACGACTGATCGATATCCATATACGAGTTAAAATTGATCCTAGACTTCTGTCAACAGCTCAACATGCCTACTGTAAAGGAAAGTCGGTAGCAAAAGGCTCTGCATTCACTGACTAGCAGCATCGAACGATGCCTACCATATAAAGAGTACACAATGGTTGCTTTTCTGGACATAGAGGGTGCCTTCAACAACGTCAACACATCCGCAATCACGACAGCGCTGTCAACTCTGCAGGTAGACGACCCACTAGGGAGTGGCCGTGGTGTAGTGGTACTGGCAATCGCTTCTCACTCGGAGGGTCAAGGTTCGAATCCTAGCCACGACAAGCTTTCATTTGTGTAATTGGAACGCAGACAGAAAAATCTGCGTGTGAAGGCATAACACTGACATGTAGATTTGGCTGTTGTTGGGTTTTCAAGCACAAAAACAACCGTTAAAATTCACAACTTGAATCCTTCCGAGTGAAGAAAATCTCTCCGCCCTATTCGGACACCCGCCCCTGGAGAGTCAATGTCGAAACCAAACACACCCGAGTTTCAAACCACTACATCACAAACAATGCTTTCCTTTCTCCTCCTTTTATCTTTCCGCCCGCGCCGTGGCAACAGTATAAGGGTAATCATAACCCCTTAGACGCGCGTAAATTATAGAAAAAAAAAAAAGTAGATCAGTCTTATGGTAATTAGCAGGATAATCAACTCCAAGCTTGATGAGGCTTCTAATAAAAGATGCATCTGCAGAGGTACGCCGAAAGACAGTGTCCTCTCTCCCCTTCTCTGGAACTTAGTAGTAAATGAACTGCCCAAAGGTAGCAGGGTGCTGCGTCTGCAGCTATTCGCCTTAAAGCGACTAAACAGTGGACAAATAATCCATCTGGCCACGCCAGTATTCTTAATCCATTAGGAATCCGCACAGAGAACATCGATTACACCACATCTGAACTTTGGTTTGACAAAAACTTCCATGTAAACTTCCCCTCTAGATCCTTCTGGGAGGAAGATGATTTCATGGAAGACAAGTCAATCTACTCGTATCTCTACACAGATGGATCTAAAACCGATGGCGGAGTTGGTGGCGGTGATTTCTCAGATACGCTAAATCTATGTATCTCCTCCCGTCTTCCAAATCACTGTAGCGTCTGCCAGGCGGAAGTTTTGGCGATTAAAGAAGCTCTGTCCTGACTGAAGAAAAACGTAATATCTGCAAGGGATATCCGCATCTTTTCGGATAGTCAGGCCGCTATCAAATTCCTGTACTCGGTCTCACTAAATTCTAAAACCGCCCTTGAATACCGATCATCTCTCATGGAGATGGCAGTGCAGTTAAACCTTCATCTTTGTTGAGTGCCGGGCCACAGAGACATTTCAGGGAACTGTAGACCCGATGAACTCGCCAAAACTGGAACCACTCTACCGGAAAACAGTAGCATAGGTATACCAATCACTGTGTGCCAACTAACAGTAAAGCTGGATGCCAATAAAAGAACAGACCTTAGGTGGACTGTTGGACCAACATGTATAGCGACCAAACAGATCTGGCCAAAACTGGATCTGAATCGCTCTAAGTGTCTGATCCTTCTAAATAAGGAACATCTCAGCGCCATCATAGGTTTCATCACTGGACACTGCCTCATAGGCAAGCACGCAAGAAGGCTTGGCGCCTTTACAAATGATTTCTGCAGAAGCTGCATGGACGAAGAGGAGGAGGAGGAGGAGACAATCCTCCCCCTACTCTGTACATGTCCAGCTCTGTCCCAGAGAAAAAAACTTCACTTAGGAGCTTTCTTGTACAACGACCTAAACGATCCAAAAAATATACGAGTACAGGGTGAGTTTTTTAACTTGAGACATCCAAATTACCCGAAAAATACGCGATATCGCGAAAAATGTTTCAGAAAAAAGTCACAAGGTTCTGAAGGGGACATAAGATGGTGACCACGAGTTTGACATTGAGACCCATTTTCAAGGTCAAACGAAATTCCTGATTTTCATTGCTCAGTCGTATTCCTCAATGGGGCACACGACTTTGTCTCAAAGGTCTTATTCATTCAGTGCTAGATACCACTGCACTGGCACGCCTAAATCATTAATCGGCTTCCAACGGTGTTAGGGTGTTAGAAGTTCGATATTTGTTTTGAGGAACTGATTATCATTAGTAACGTTTTCCAGATTAATAATGCAGGCTATTTCAATTCAAGAGAAAATTAAAATGATGAAGAAGGTGGAAGGAACATCGATGGTGCTGTTGCTCTTTACGCCCAACGTTTAACAGACTAGATACGATCGAGCGCTTGCTTTTATCAGGTCATCCAACAATTCACTGGTGAAGGAAGTGTGCAACCAAAGAAAAGGAATCGGTCAGATAGGGTGGCTGTTGAGGACAATGAAATAGCGGTGTTAGCTGCCGTTGCACACGATCCTCACATTAGCACTCGCCAAATAAGTCATGAATCAGGAATTTCTCAAACGACTGTCTGTAAGATATTACATCGGCATAAATACCATCCTTATCATGTTTCAATGCATCAAGAACTTTCTAGTGAGGATTTTCGCAACCGGGTTTCCTTTTGACAATGGGCACTTCAGCAAATTGAACGAGACCCCCTTTTCTTCGCCAAGGTGTTATTCTCTGATGAGTCGACTTTCACCAATCACGGTACTGTCAATCGACATAATATGCATTACTGGGCTACCGAAAACCATTTTTGGTTGCGACAAGTTGAACGCCAGCACCCTTGGAATGTTAATGTTTGGGCGGGAATTATTGGGGATAAATTAATCGGTCCATATTTTATTGAAGGCCACTTGAATGGCGAAAAGTATGCAAACTTCTTGCGGGACCATCTTCCAGTATTACTAGAAGAACTGCCATTGGAGTTGCGACAAACAATGTGGTTTCAACATGATGGTTCTCCAGGCTATTATTCCCAAGTAGCCCGGGGCATATTAAACAATGTTTACCATCAACGATGGATCGGACGAGGGGGTCCGAGGCAATGGCCTGCTAGATCACCTGATCTTACGTCACTTGATTTCTTCTTGTGGGGCTACTTAAAAAGTGAGGTTTACAGAAAAGAGCCAATAACACGTGAGGACATGAAAAGGCGAATAACTGAAGGATTACGCCAGAAATACTTCTCAGTTCTGTTGGTTCATTTAGAGCGCGGATAGACAAGTGAATGGTCACATTTTCGAGCATTTGTTGAAATAGTCTCGGGAAATAGACGTCGAAATGGGAAGAATTCAATGATTCTACAGTGGGAGGCAAGGGGACCCACTCTAATTAATCACCCCGAATTAAACAAAATACTGCTACGTCCACATCGTTGTTTCTGGGTTATACTAAACGCAGTATGTAAAAACAATTGACAAGCCTACGAGCAATACGACTGAGCAATGAAAATCAGGAATTATGATTTGAAAAATCAAAAGTGACCTTCGTTTGACCTTGAAAATGGGTAAAAATAAATAAAAGAAAAGATAATAATACAAATAAGTTAAGATCGCAACCAAGGAAAATTAATAATCACTAAAAAAAAAAGACAAATCAGTTCACATTAGAAAAGTGTTCAAAACAGACTGTAACATTTTCTGTGTTCGATAGTAGACCTCACATGATTGGGTAGATTATTCAATAGCTTGACAGCATAATTAAAAAATTGCCTGCGTGATGTTAAACAGGTGTATCTGGCAGGTCGCAACACTATATAGCGATTAGTAGAAAAAAAAATTAATTAACTTAAACAGATAGGTTGGTTCTTTCTTATGAATAATTTTGAATACTAGAGAACAGCACCGATATTTGAAAAAAATCTTCCAACTTACATCCGAGAATTTGAATAGCTTCCGATGAGATATGATCAAACCTACGACGATTGAATAGAAACCGGGCAATTGAGTTAAAAGCAACTTTTAATTTGTGAAGTGTAAGAGAGTCAGGATCGGCAAGCAATTGACATCCATAGGATATGATTGGGATTATTAGAGCTTTAACTAATTTTAGCTTAACTTACATATGTAAAATTGTTTTAGAAATAGATAGTCCTCGTAGCGAAGCATATACCTTATTTATTACAGTGTTTATGTGAGAATCCCACGTTAATTTGTTGCTAAACATGATTCCAAGATTTTTAGCGTGAGTGACATATTCCACTTGACAAGAGTTTAAAAAGATAGGACGAAAATCAGAGAAACTCGGTTGATGTTTGGCGATTGGCATCGCTTTTGTTTTGATGGGATTCAGAGTCAGGCCATTACGTGCAGTCCACTCAAAGATAGATTGTAGATCGTCATTCATTTTTGCTATTGCGTTCTCAACCATGCCAATAGGAAAACTAATGTATAATTGAACATCGTCATCATATATATGGAATTGACAATGAGATATTGGGTCTATAACTTAATTCATGCGGTTTGCTAAGAGGTGGCGTAACTTGTATTATTCCATTGGAACATGCGTTGGAAAGCTACTGTCATTGTACGTCATTTCAGTATATGACATTCATTTGAAGCGTAAACGACAATAATTTTTTTTCACTCAAATATGTCGAACTTTGTACCTGAAAAAGTGTTTTTGCGGGGAGTTCTTCTTCATTACTTTAATATGAAGAAAACCGCTGCCGAAAGTCATCGTATTTTGGTGAAAGTTTATGGTGAACATGCGCTAGCTGAGCGAATGTGCCAAAAGTGGTTTGCACGATTTAAAAGTGGTGATTTTGGCTTGGAAGACGATGAACGTCCTGGGCAGTCAAAAAGGTTTGAAGATGAAGAACTGGAAGCATTACTCTATGCAGATTCTTGCCAAACACAAGAAGAGCTTGCAGAATCTTTGGGTGTCACTGAAGCAGCCATTTCAAAACGTTTAAAAGCAGATGGATATATTCAAAAGCAAGGAAATTGGGTTCCACATGAACTCAAGGCGAGAGACGTCGAAAGGCGGTTTTGCATGTCCGAAATGCTGCTGGATCGCCACAAAAGGAAGTCATTTTTGCATCGGATTGTTACTGATGACGAAAAATGGATCCATTACGACAACCCCAAGCGCAAAAAATCATTTGTGAAACCCGGCCAACCAGCCAAATCAACGGCAAAGTCGAATATCCATGGCACGAAGGTAATGCTCTGTATTTGGTGAGATCAGATGGGTGTGCTGTATTATGAGCTGCTAAAACCGGGTCAAACCATCAATGGACAACGCTACCGAACACAATTAATCCGTTTGAAGAGAGTAGTGGCCGAAAAACGCCCGGAATATACGACCAGACACGAGGCAATAATTTTCCATCATGACAACGCTTGGCCCCGGGTTGCTATTCCGGTTAAAAACTATTTGGAAAACAGTGGATGGGAAGTCTTACCCCACCCGCCTTATAGCCCAGACCTTGCCCCTTCTGACTACCATTTGTTCCGGTCGATGCAGAACACCCTCACTGAAATACGGTTCACATCAGAGCAGAATATCAAAAATTGGCTTGATTCATTCTTGGCTGCCAAGCCGGCGAAGTTCTTTTGGGATGGGATCCACAAATTGCCAGAAAGATGGGAAAAAGTCATAGCTTCAGATGGGCAATACCTTGAATAATACTACGAGGGCGGGTCAATAAGTCCGTGACTTTTGAATTTCTGACCTCTTTACTGAAACAGCAACACTGCTCCTGTCAACAGGCATCTGTCAGTTGACTCCTGTCAAAATTTAAACTTGCTGCGTCAGTTAGTTTGTGTTTGACAGCTATTTTTATCAGACTACTCACTAATTTGAGGAGAAAATGGTAAAAAGTGAATTTCGTGTGCTTATTAAGCATTATTTCTTGCGAAAAAAAACCATTACCGAGACCAAGGCTAAGCTTGATAAATACTATGGGGACTCTGCACCATCGATTTCAATGGTAAAAAAGTGGTTTACTGAATTTCGTTGTGGCCGTACAAGCACTGAAGATGCCGAACCTCCTGGACGCCCAGTTGAGGTCTCTACACCCGAAACAATCGAAAAAATTCACGATATGGTGTTGGCCGACCGAAGATTGAAAGTGCGAGAGATTGTGGAAGCCGTAGGGATCTCTCATGGCTCAGTGGTTTCAATTTTGAATTATCACTTGGGCATGAGAAAGCTTTCCGCAAGATGGGTGCCGCGTTTGCTCACAGTCGACCACAAACGCAATCGTGTAACAACTTCACAGGAAGGTTTGGCGTTGTTTAATCGCAATATGGAGGAGTTTTTGCGCCGTTTTGTAACCGTGGACGAAACATGGATCCATCACAACACACCAGAGAACAAACAACAGTCAAAACAGTGGGTTTCTAAGGGTGAATCGGCGCCAAAGAAGGCCAAGGTGGGTTTGTCAGCCAATAAAGTTATGGCGACTGTTGTTTGGGATGCACGCGGGGTAATCCACATTGACTACCTTCAAAAGGGAAGAACAATCAATGGGGAATATTATGCCAACTTATTGGACCGATTCAATGACGATTTGAAAAAAAAACAACCTCATTTGGCCAAGAAAAAAGTTCTTTTCCACCAAGACAATGCAAGGGTGCACACATGTGCAGTTGCCATGGCAAAAATCCATGAATTGGGCTATAAATTGCTCCCTCATCCACCCTATTCTCCAGATTTGGCTCCGAGCGACTACTTCTTGTTCCCAAACCTGAAGAAATGGCTTGGTGGAAAAAGATTTGACTCCAATGGCCTATTTTGAGGACCTCGACAAATCATTTTTTTTGGAAGGGATAAAAAAATTGGAGAAGCGTTGGACAAAGTGTATAGAGCTCAAGGGAGACTACGTTGAAAAATAAAATTATTTTTTTATCAAAAACTCTGTGTTTTAATCCAAAAGTCACGGACTTATTGAGCCGCCCTCGTATTATACATGTTTTTCTTAATTTTGAAAAAAAACCGCACGAAATAAATTATATACCCAATAAATGAAAAGGCAGGTCATTAATGAACAAGGAAAACAGTAATGGACGAAGAATAGATCCTTGAGGAACACCATTTTTAACGGGAAGAAACAAAGACAGTTTACAATTACATGAAACGGCTTGCAGCCGATTAGTCAAGTATGAATAAATAAGTTTAATAGAAGTGTCAGAGAAGTTAAAAAAATGTCTCTAGTTTATCACAGAGTATTTCAGGGTTAACACAATCAAATGCTTTGGAAAAGTCAAGTAGTGTTATCACAGTAGTATAATTGACATCTTATGTCTTTGCAAACTTTTAATAAAGCTGACGTGCAACTGTGTCCCGACCGGAAACCTGACTGGAGAGGATTAAGGAGCTGTTTGTCTTTTATAAATTTTTTAATCTGGTTGCTTACAATACATTCAAAAACTTTGGATAAAAAGGGAAGGATAGCTATTGGTCTATATTCAGAATTTGTACCTTTTTTTGGAATTGGGATGATTTTGGATTTTTTCCAGGCATAGGGGTAAGTACAGGGTGAATGACTCGAACTCCAACTTTTTAAAGTACTATAATTTTTATAATGTTGGAAATTTTCAAATTGTATCAGTAGTTTTCAATATGTCCACCTTTGGCGCGAATAATGGCCTTGAGACGGCCGAAGAAAGCATCGCACGCTGAACGCAAGTGGCTCTGCGGTATTTTGGCCCATTCCCGTCGAAGTGCTTGTTTGAGGTGGTCCAAAATTTAGTATTTTTTAGTGCCAACCTTCGCCTTCAAAATACCCCAGATAGAGAAATCCAACGGATTTGCATCCGGAGAATTTGCAATCCATTGTGTCGAAGAAATGAAGTGTGGAACATTGTTTTTTAACTAATCTTGATTGACGCGCGCCTTGTGAGACGGTGCCGAGTCTTGTTGAAATGTCCACGGTCTCCGACCGAAATGATTGTTTGCCCAAGGCTTCAATATTGCCTCTAAGACAGTTTCACGGTATACGACCGCATTAATTTTGACACCACGGTCCAAAAATACGAGCGGAGAGCGACGGTTATGGCGGTCCAAATCATCACCATCGGTGCTGCCTGCTTTCTGGTGGCCATCCGAAAGTGTAAATCTTCGAAGGGCCTCTCTGACAAGTAAACTCGGTCATTTTGTTAGTTGACATATTGCTCGATAACAAATGGCGACTCATCGGAAAAAACCAAATTCGGCAACTCACCACTTTCGTGCAAGCGTAGCAACTCCTTCGCTCTTTCGACTCTAACTTTTTTCTGTTGCGGTGTAAGATCGTGTGCTTTTTGGAACTGCAATGGCTTGAGCCCAAGCTCATTTTTCAGTATGTGTTGCACCCGTTTCAACGATATGTTGAGCTCACGAGCTATTTTTCTCCCACTTCGACGCGGATTTCGCTCAATTCGAGCCTTCGCTTTCCAAATCATTTCTGCCGATGTTGCTGTTTTTTTATGACCGCCTCCATGGCGCTTTGCAACGCTGCCAGTACCACGGTAACGAGCTATGGTTCGAGACACAAATAATTTATTCACGTTGAGGTGCTGGAGGGCTCTAACTATAGCTACTTGTGGTTTTCCAGCCAAATATAAAGCAATCACACTATCACGTTTGAATTCCATCGCGGATAAAAATGTTTCAACACACCTGAGACGCAAATCGTTTAAAAGACTTGTAAATAATAAAATTATCTGTCATGTGTCAAAATTTGAGCTCACTGTCATGAACGGTTTGGAAATTATAGCAGTCTGAAGTTGGTTGCAGTTCGAGTCATTCATGGTGTAGATGTCATAATGATAGTGTCAAATATATGGGTAATGTAGGGGAGTAAAAGAGGAAGCAGCATTTTTATAAAGTCTGGGTGAATATTATCAAGTCCAACAGACTTGCATTTAATTGAAAAGACATGTCGACTGCGGCCAGGGAAAAAGCATTTTCTCGGTCTTGTTGTGCTATCGTAGGGCTAGTGGTATGAGGTGAAATCTGTGTAGAGAACTTAAGTATCAACTCGTCTAAATTTATATTGTCGTCCTAAACTGAGATACTTGTCTTATTCAGCCTGATATTGCGAACTTCTTTCCACTTTACGATTTATCAATCGTAAATTACTCGGTACAAGGAAGCTTCCCGGTAACGGAGATATTCATTCTCTCTTCTATAATTTTACTAATATGGATGACCCTGCTGTAAAGTGAGTTTGAGAGCCATATAGCCGCTTAAACCTGACTGTAATTTTCCTCCTCCGCTTACTAGAGATTATTCAAAGCCTTTCATCCCGTAAAGGTAGATGAGCAGCAAAAATGTACCAAATAGGTCTACACTTCACCAAGTTCCTGTAAGTGAATTGCTTGAAACAAAGTCTTCTGTAACAACAACCACATGCAAATTGAACATTTGCTGAGAAGAAAATCTACTCTTATACGAGTATATGACACAGATGTTTGAATTTACTGCACTAATGATTAAACGTAAAATAAAATCATTTTATAATACAATACGATGAGATTACTTCAATTAACAACAATTCATTGCTTTAATATGAATTAAATTCACCGTAAATGTACAGAATTGAATCCATTCATCAGTTTTAGTTGAAGGCTAGACTCAACTTAAAGAATTTCCTGCATAGTAAATTGAATTTCAAAAGATTCTGCACAGGAATACTCGTAGATACGTTCCACTGTCGGTGCATTTAGCATTTATGTAAATTCAAAGCACAACACAACACTAACAAGATTCTGTAGAATTTAGTCCACATTAAGTGGTAGTACTCGCATGTACTCGTATGTACGAGAGTCTCCTCAATGCTCAATGTTCAATCACTGACAGCATTAATCAAACGTCTCAACAAGTTAATTAGAATCTTCCGCTATTATAATTGGGACCTATGCAAATTCTGCAAACCCACATGCGCTTGTATTGTAAGTTGGGTCTTTCCAAATGTCCATCGAAGTCTACTGTCGCCAAACAGGAAGATTCAGTACTTGTCATTGTTTGCCATCAATTTATTGTTTGTCCAGTTGACTAATTCTGTCCATTCATTGTAAGCAGTATCTGCTATGATGACTACTGCATGTCTCCGTATTTTGAATTCTCTGCTTTTTGGCTCAATTTACAAAGCAGCAAATACTTAATGTTGCAAGTACGAGATACGTATGCATGTATGTGTGTATAAAAGCAGACAAATCGCAGAGTGGCAGTTTTTTCCTTTCTTTCTTTTTTTTTTTTTTTTTGCCTTGTTTAAAACTCGAAAGCTCATAGCTCTGGCATAATCCCAAATCATCAATTTTAATATTTACCCCCTTACAAGCACACAATCGCCACTTTCAAGCAGGTCAAACAGCATCCCATATACATAAGATTGCAACTACTCGTACAGTGGAAAAAAAAAGGATTCAAATCAAAGCAAAGAATAAAGAAAAAGCAAAAAGGAAAAGCGAACAAAATACGAAGTGAAAACAAGAAATAATCTGCTCCCCATCTATGCTCAACATGGCAACTTGGCAAATGAACACACTCGTATACAAGTTCCAAAGTACGAGTAGTATTACCCATTCCTTCGTCTTCGGATGCTTATGCTATTATAAAAAGGATATACTCGTATACTTGGCATAAGTTGTTCAGTTGTGAGATCGTCCGCAGAGTGTGGCGACGCTGTGTATTGCTATGAAAAGGACTCGCCGCCGAACTTATATGACTGGCTGATGCTGTGCTAAACTGGGGTAGCCCCCGCCTTGTCGTCACAAACGTACAAATTCGTGGCGCCTTTATGTCCATGGCTAGGATTTTCCTCTTTTATTTTGAATTATTAGATGATGTCACCATGGCATAGCTTTTCAACTTAATTTCACTTTAAGGACGTTTGCAGATTTACAATTAGGACATTAGATAACATGTTGGGAAAGGTACTGAAAACAAATTAAAAATACAATTGGTAATCGGCTTGCTAACGAGTAGGTATATCGAAACGAAACAATGGAACCCAGACTTTTTTCTGCTTAAGGCATTGTTCTTATTTCGGTTCATTGTTGACACTATGTGGGTAGTATGGAGTTAAACCAAAAAGAAAAGTGTAACATTCAACACAATAGAAATTTGAGCATTCTTTATGTACGAGTACTATACCTACGGCGACCATTCGACCTTTTTTCTAAAGACCTGTTTTCGTCCTTTTATTTTTGAAACTGGCCGTTAATACGAGTACTCGTACTTCGACAAGAATTTGACATTTTTACATCACAACACTTATTTTTAGCTTGTTAGACATTTAGTATTGATTCAATTAATGAAAAGGTTTGTGTACAGCTAGCTAAGATTAAGTTTATTTTGCTCTGCAAAATATAGTCACTCTAAATGGGCATAGCTAATCACAGAGATATGCTTAGGTCTTCTTGCCTTCCTTCTTCAAAAAGAAATTATGTCTACCTCTAGGTTTATATCTAACAAAGTAAAAATTTATGTTAGCCATAGTGCCTTGGGGTCATTTAAAGGTAGAAAAGGTTGCCGTTACAGTGATTTGATGCGGCACCCATCAATTCACCGTCTAGCAGCAGAAAAGTCCTCGACACCTGTTGATGGAGTATCTTCCATCAATAAAAAACCAAAATTTTCGAACTCCGTTTTAAACTTTTATTTTAAATACTTAAACGTAAAGAAAAAAAAAAGGAAAAGACTAAAATTTTCGTTTTCAAGATTGATGATGTTGTCAGGTTTGTCAACACTCCCCCCTGGTAAGCTGGAGCTCTGTGCTAGGTTACCATCTTGAACCAAACCTGTTAACATCTAAAAGTGTGAGTTTACTAGCTGGCCTAGTGTAGTATCCTGACGATGTGCGAACTAAAGCGCTGCGTATCTGGCCATCCTTTCCTGGAAATACCTCAGCAACGATTCCTTTCGGCCACTGGTTTCTCGGAAACTGTGGATCTACTACGATAACAACATCGCCGATACTGATCGGCCTTGTCTGCTTGTACCACTTAGTTCGCCTAGTCAACGTCGGTAGGTACTCTTGCAGCCAACTTTTCCAGAATGAGTTGGCAAATTGTTCACATGTCATCCAACCTTTCTTAAGAACGATACCATAGTCGTTAAATTCGCGGAACTGATTTTAACCGTTTGATGATCCCAGAAGAAAGTGGTTCGGTGTTAGAGCTTCATCGCTATCGCAGTCTAAGGGGATATAGGTTAATGGCCTCGAATTGATAATATTCTCAACTTCAGCCATCATACTTAAAAGAATTTCATCCGAAGGGTTTCGAGAAAGATGCATCCCCGTTAAAACTTGCTTCACAGAACGTACCATTCGCTCCCCCTCATATGTGCCGATGCTGGTGGTATGAAGCTCCATTTTAGATTCGATCCTACGAATTCGTTAATGATTTTTCCACAATCTATCTGATCAACTGCATCTTTTAGTTCCTTGCTTGCACCACGAAAATTAGTACCATTATCACTAATTATTTCCAACGGTGTACCTCACCGTGCTATAAACCTTTTAATAGCTAGGATACATGAATCTGCCGAGAGGCTGTGAGCGATTTCGATGTGGATTCCTCGAATCGTTAGACAAGTGATAAGGACTCCCCATCTCTCCTCTGAGTGCCTTCCAATTCTTACGTTAATTGGCCCAAAATAATCTATCCCTATGTAGGAAAAGGGACGGGTAAACGACTTTAATCTGCCTGGTGGTAGCTCTCCCATTAGCGGAGGTATGGGTTTTGCTTTGTTGTTTTTACAGTCTTGGCAGTAGTTGTTCGCAATTTTCTTTACCGTGGCTCTGAGTGATGGAATGTAGTGCAATTGTTTTAGTTCATTTATTACGGTTTCGTTATGTTGGTGATGAAAGCGCAAATGAAACTCGTAAATTATTAGCCCTGTGATATAATGTTGCTTGGGCAATACCACAGGTCGCTTTGTATCGAATGATGCATTTCTAGCGGCATTAATACGACCATTTACGCGGAGGACATTACTTGTATCCATATATGGAGACAGCTTATATAGTGCATGCGTCTTTTCGAAAACCAAAGAATTTGGATTAGTACTCAAAGAAACAACCTGGATACGTCTCCAATTGGCATAAGTAATTCTGCGAACGACTCAAATCATTTGGAGATAAAAGTATCTACCCGCTCGCCGATTTTTTTTGACACTTAATGTCAATGAACTTGAAGACGTAGGCAAGTAAACGCAGAAGTCTATTCCATCTGGAAAAGCGTGTGCAGTCTATAATACTTGCGTTGGTTTTCATGTGCTGAACGAAGTGCACCCTGACTTCCTCCATAGTAACAAACTCAAGCGATTCATCCCTTGGCCATTGATCTTCCTTTTCGTAAACAAATGCAGGTCCATTATACCACCGACATTCAGATGCAAATTTTACGTTATGTTTCCATTTTGTGGAATAGTCTGCAACATTTTCTTTAGTTGGAATCCATCTCCAGTCACTAGGGTCCGTCGCTGCAATAATCTCCCCGATTCTAAAGGCTACAAAGTGTTTATATCGACGGTGATCTGACCTAATCCAATAGAGGACTGTTTTTGAGTCAGTCCAGAAAATTATCTTGTCTATATGTATAGAGTGTCCCGCACAAATTGATTTAGACAAACGAACACCTAATACAGCAGCTTCTAGTTCGAGTCTGGGTATCGATGTATCTTTAAGTGGTGACACTTTTGTTTTTCCACCAACGAGAGCACACTCAATTATATTTTCACAAACATATGCAGTTGAACGTTAGGTTTGGTACAATGCTCTATATTTTTTAGGTATCACGCCATCCGCCATTCTGCAAATTGTTGTTCCCGAATTTTTTTGTCCCACAATTTTTAGCTTAATCAAAAAATGTGCAATTAATCCCAGCGGGTCAAATATACTCATTAATGATTTTAAGACTTCTCTCTCTTTGTTGGACATATTTGCCCTGACAGTATATCCGGTTTAAGCTTAGGACATTTTATCAGAAACGAAAAAGTATCTCTTTTGTTGGACCACCACAATCCTAGTATTTTTTCCTGAATAGTAGAGCCATTCCCTTCGGTAATTTTTTTTCTACAGTGTTCATTCATTTCAGAATTTAAAGCACGTAAGACATTTTGCGAATTTGAAATGAAATTATGAATCTGAAAACCAGCTTTTGAGTGTATTTTTGTTACAGCTTTCGCTAACTCGATTGCTTCGTCTTCTGAGTCGACACTGTCCAGATAGTCGTCGACATAATGATTCTCTATTATAGCTTTCGCAGCTCTTGGGTAATCCGCTAAAAATTTACTGGCATTTTTATTTTTAATAATCTGCCTAGTTGTTGTGTCTTCCATAGGAAACATTGGGCGTTTTGATCATTTTCGCTGATAGCAATCTGGTGAAACATTTCCCGTATATCGGCACATATTGCTATTTTTCTCTCTCTGAACCGATATAAAACGGAGCATAAAGATGGTAGGGTGTCTGGACCACTCAGTAGGACAGAATTCAACGACACGCCATCAACCTTCGCTGCAGCATCCCATACCAAACGAACTTTGTTGGGTTTGCTTGGATTAAACACTGGAAAAATTGGTAAATACCACTTTCGTGAATTTTTACTACAAGATTCTTCTTTGCTAAGTTGTCGTGCATAGCCTTTTTCCAAATATTTATCGATTTCTTGTTGCAGTTTTGTCGCCAGTGCGGGTTCTTTGGACATTCGGGACTCTAAGCATTTCAAACGACGTTCAGCCATTCGACGGCTATCGGGTAGTATATCTACATCATTTTTCCATAGAAGCGGCACTATAAACCGGTTTCGTTTGCGATAAGAATTGCGTTCCAAGATTTGTTTAGCCTTTAGATCATCTGTCGACAGTAATTTTTTGAATCAACATTCTCTATCATAAAATGCCTTTTAACTAGTTGATGCAGTTCGTTGTCTAACTGAGGTTGACATTCACAAACGTGGAAATTACAATATGAGCGTGCTGTTGTCTTCTCTTCTGTGCAGATACCGTGAACTACCCATCCTAGCCGTGTTTTAGTGACAACTGGCTCATCTCTCTTTCCCTCGCGAGTACGTAGAGAGACGGCTAAATTCCAGTGGTCTAATCCGATTAAGATTCGCGGTCTTGCACCTGAGTAGGAGGATAAGGGAATACCGTTTAGATGACGGTAGCTTTTTTTCATCTTCTCCGCATCAATGACTTTATGGTTCGCACATTTGAGAGCTCGTATTTCTTTTTTATTCCAGCACCGGAGATGTTCACTCGAACTTTTTGTGATCCCGCTTCCATGCGATGTGTGTCCGATGTCCATCTTAAGCATAAAGGTTCAACCTCACCAGCTATCAAAAAAAAAATTAAAAAAAAATTAACTGTGAAATAAAGTTCAAGCTTACATTAGTACCCAGACATAGCGTTTGTCAGGCTCCAATTAGCCTAGTGCAAGTGTTCCCCAGTCACGGTATCATAGGTCGTTGGTTCGAAACCCAACATCCCCGATTCGTTTTTTTTTTACATAAGTAAAATACGGTAAAGTGCCACGCGATGGAAAAAAACGAGCGACCCGCTCAACAAAAAACGTGCAATACAGCACCGACAACTAATCCAGCACAAGTAACAGCAAAGAGGAGGGGGACGCTAAAACGAACTCCCAGCCCTGAAAGCGCCCTACGCTATCTATGTCAACCGAAAAGATGCCGGTTGAAGTTAATAAAGGAGCTACAACAGCAGCTAAACGTAAACGTGGGTCGGATAACGAATACCCATATGTGTCCGATGAGGGGGAGGATCGCTACATGGGAGGAAGCAACAGTTTCGTCACATTGGCAGCCTCAGATTCAGACGACGAAGAAGAACAAGTCGAGTCCCTGCATAGTAGTATTAAAATGCTACAACAGCAAATACTAAATATAAAAGCCAAACAAATGGCTAGGAGAGTGAGGGAACAGCAAAATTCCTACCAACAACAACACGGGCAAATGGAGCAATCCAAAAAACAGCAACAGCCACAGCTGGTTAAGCCTAAAGCTCAATTGCAACAACAACAAAAACAACAACAACAAACACAGAAAAAAAGGGTGCCACCAATCAACACCTTCAAGATGGAATTGAAAGACACAATCCAGTTATGTAAGTCGGCCATAGGCAATAATTTTTTTATTGCGAGATTAAGTATAGATAGGCATGCGATTCACTGCAACTCAGTGGAACGCTATAATAAGATAAAACAAATATTAAAGGACACGACGACGGAGTTCTTCTCCTTCACACCGAAGGGTGAAAAGCTGCAAACTATGCTGCTTAGGGGGTTAGAACCGTCTACCGATCCGGAGGAGCTCCTCGCATTGCTCAAAGAGAAAGAGTGCGCCGAGCTCAAATTCGTGGGGGTTAAGCCATTCGTAACAGCTAGAGCCAAAAGGGAGAAGGGGAAGCTACCATTCTGCTTGGTTCAGCTGACTCCCAATAGCAAACTGGATGGTGTAAGGAGCATCAAAGTCCTGGACTACCAGATTGTGTCATGGGAAAGAGTAAGAAGAACACACGCTGCTGCCTGGCCTAACGCACCTCCAGTCGTAATGGGTACGTACATGGCGGAGCAAACCCTAAAGGTCCTTGATGTGAATGTTAATTCACTAATTAGGTTCGAACGACGAGCCGCACTATTTAAGTTGCTTAAAGACCAAGCCCCTGATTTGCTTTTGGTTAGCGAAACTAAGCTTACCAAAAGGCACAAAATGAGGCACAGAAGTACAGAATAGTACAGAGAAACCGACCCAACTCCATTCAGGGAGGTGGCGTTGCGATTTTCGTAAGAAAAGGTGTACGTTTTAAAAGAGTATACAGTCGTGTAGTACGTAGGTTAAAGGTGCTTGAAGCATGCTATGGATATTCTTCTCCATAGCGGAAAGCGGTTGTACATGGTATCTGTCTATGCATCTAAGGCTACTCAATCCACCTTATTCATCTCAGAGCTCGAGACACTTTTTCGATTTCTAAGACTGGAATTGGAAGAAAATTATTTTATTATTGGCGGAGTGTGAAATGAAACTGTGAATTTGCGATTCGAGAACTCGGATTTCACCCAGTTCAGTGACGCGAATATGGCAAATAATGTCATCACCAACGAAAGGGTATTACCACCGTTCATTTCGAAGAAAGAGCTAAAAACGATCTTCGAATCACTTAGAAGTAAGAAATCCACTTTTCAGTGAGACATGCGGTTTATCAGCGTTTCCATGGAATGAAGGAACGTAAGTGCAATGGCCCTGTAGCAGAAGAGAGAGGAAGATTCGCCTTTTTTAGGGACAGGCTGGACAAATACTGTTTTCCATCTTCTCGGAAAGGGTCCTAAAGAGTAGGATTGATGAAAAAGCTTACGGAGTGGTTTTCCCAGCGAGGGAGAACACCTCTTCAGAAAGAGAGGAGATATACCAGCGGATTTGTGAATGTTAAGATCTTTAGGTACTCTTACTACTACACGAGTGCGAAAGTGGATTCGTCCCATTGAAGATTTGACGCACTGAAGTGTCGGCGGGGACAAAGCACAATCAGGGAATTTTGAGCTAGCCGCAAAGTGTGCAGCAAGCAGATTGACCTTGTCCAAAGAGCTGACAGCTGGAATGTCATTGTAAATGAGCATTGGGATGGAGAGTGAGGCAGAATTTCTAATGTTTAAGACGATAAATGCTGATCGTTGTTGTACTCAGCTTGATTTTTTTAACTAAGAAATTCAGCGCATTCATTCACGACATTACACGACCCCAGTCACCATATAATCCCGATATGGCACCATCAGATTTCCTTCTTCTTTTGTGAGAACTTTTTTTCCAACTCATTGGGTAAGCTTTCAAAACTCTTGCAAACAATTTAAACCAGTGAAGTAAAATACATTTCTTACTGTCTACTCGTCATTTTTGAATCAAATTAAAAAAGACTTATTGCTTACATTTTTAAGAAACGCCTAATTTTGAGCGTTTCATTATGTTTTCATGCCCCTCTTACTCAGAGGTTTTGGACGCACCAAAACCAATAAAAGTTTGACCGATCAGATGTGAGGCTCCCCATATTTACGAAATCGTAGCTAGTTCTACATTGAAGGTTCTAAAATGTTTGCCATTTCTTGAATAACTCAGATAATTTTAAATTTTTCGTTGAATGTGTGCTATGTTAATAGATTTCGATTAGTACTGCACAAATTTCTACATAGTCCTCTATTTTTAAGAAAAAATTGAATGAATGAATTCACATCGTCTGACAAAAATTCAAATCAATACTACTACTCGTTCGTGAGTTATCGTGTGCCAAAAAATTGTACGGATATACACAAGCACTCATAGGCACACACAAACAGAGGCATTTTCCTAAAAACTGTCTAAAAATATTACAGACACTTCAAAACGTGAAAATATCAACAAATTTTCATTTCTGAATTTCGGGGTGAATGTATGAATCTCCCCATCAGGAAGTTAAAAATGGCTACATATTCGAAGATTTATTGTCTGGTGAGAGTAACAGCGCCGTATTTAAATGAAAGTTTGTTTCCCCAAACAACCCTCATAGGACAGAATGAGTCTTATCATAGCCTGTTTACCCAAAGGACCATCCTCCGACATGTGCCATATCTTGGGGAAAACTCCTTTGCAGTGCCAGAGAATCGACAGCGCCTTCGCAGTTTTCGACACATCTGAGTAGCACTCTGATACTTGACTCCATTGCTTGGTCAGATAAGTCAGCTTTATTCTGCTTGTGAAGAGAACAGTTTTAGATTTAAGGGGATTGACTGAAAATCAATTTATTTTAGTTCTGGGTCACCAGTATACATCATAGCAGTATAGATGAGACTCCGTCCTTCTGTCAAAACCTAATCATCCCTCACCCCCACCACATATTCGGCATTCGGAATCAAAATAGAATTGCGCCTTTATCTACAAAACAAGTGTTTCATCTACACCATGGTGTGTGCTGTGACATCAAAAACTGCGTTCTTGTGTGCATCCTCAATGCCGAATGCACGTTCAGTTTTGCCTAATAGATTTTGAACTCTAGCCTCGCAGATTCTTCGGATTGTTAGGCATGTTCTAGCTCGGCCAGAAGATTAATTCGTAGAGCAGCCTTACGCTCATAGAGTCCGACCATTCATTCTTCAGACAGAAGCAAATCATTCCGATGACAATAGCTACTCCACTGTTTGCCAGATGTTTGGTATATACTCGTAGGCCAGTGCCTGTCTTACAATGAATATGCTTCGGAGACTAAACAGGATATATGTCATGTAAATCACCCGACCTGAAGCAGTCAAAAGACACAACAGCACGTCACAAGGTTTCTTCCGCCACCCCAACCTTTAAAAGATGACAGCTATCGTTGGTTGTATTACGGAACACATTTACCACTCCATTAAAGAAAGGTACGATAGTTGTGTGTAAATTACCTTAGAGCATGAGACTAATGGCGTTTTCGTTTGGGCTCTTTTCCGTGTTCCGGAGAAGAAAAGTGACGTAAAACCATTTCCCGTCATTTTTTCTGAAACAAAATTTTGCTTCCCGTTTTCATCTGAGAATCAAAATTTCTCTCCTGGATTTTGTGTCAAAATGTATAGTATTGCGTGTCAAACTAGGTTTCTGTTGTCGTGCAATCGGCTGTGTTTGGCCAATTTATTATTTTGAGTGTTCAAATTGATTCGCAGGAAAATATATTTCAAAAATAAACGTTCAAAGGAGTTTTAGTGTTCCATTGGAATCGAAATCGGATTACACAAAAAAAGTCTTCTGACTGCCCAAATGAAAGCGCCATATAAGTTCCTTCATATTTCTAAGTGCTTCCAGCTGATTCGCCTTATGGGAGATTTCAATTAACCGGTTGTTTTCACTGAATATTTAGATGTTTTCATCCATACTATAAAAATATCTTAGCAATCTGTCTGACCCTCTTATATGCTATTTGCATGGATCTGTAAGATGTTAACCGTCTTCCAAATTTACGAGGGGCGTTCAATATATTCTCGGTATCGATATGAAGGAAAATGCGAATTCAATTTAAATTGTTTTTGTTTTTCAATATGATCTCCCCTAACATCAATGCATTTGTTACATCTTGAGATAAGCTTTTTTAAACCCTCAAAATAATAAATTTCTTCTTTCTCTGCAAAATACCGACTTGAGTTCTTCACCAGCCGAAAATCTTTTTCCACGAAGACATTTTTTCAAATCCGGAAACAGGAAATAATCACTAGGGGCAAGGTCTGGACTATAAGGTGGGTGTTGGATTTCTTCGAAACCACAATCTCGCGCAGCAGCCTTGGAAACTCGCGCCGTGTGAACAGGAGCGTTGTCATGAAGAAGCAACACACCCGCTGCGAGTTTACCCCGTCTTTTCTTTTTAATTTCCTCCCGCAAATTATGCAAAGTGGAAGCGTAGGATGTGGCGTTGATGGTTTCACCTTTTTTTTTGTACTCAATGAGCAAGATTCCCTTTGAGTCGCAAAAAACTGTGGCCATGAGCTTTCGGGCAGACGGAGTGACTTTGAACTTCTTCGGGGGGTCTGTTCCTTTTTTATGCCACTGCATGGACTCTTGTTTGCTTTCAGGGTCATAGTGGTGGACCCATGTTTCGTCCCCAGTAACAATTCGATCCATAACACCGTCCGCGTTCTCACTACACATCTCCAAAAGCTCTCTACAGCATGCGATTCTCACTTTTTATCTGAGGCGCTGTGAGCATTCGTGGCACCCCCCTTGCACTGGCCTTTGAAAGGTTAAGATGGTCATGAAGAATGGTGTGAATGGTACCAATTGAAAGCTTGGTGATCTCTGCCATCATTTTCACCTTTATTCTGGCATCCTCAAGAACAAGTTTTTCGACTTCTTTGATGCTTTCTCCCGTACAAGCAGTAGCCGGGGCGCCGGAGCGGGGGTCGTCCTCAATGCTCTCTCTGCCTCTCTTGAACTCACTTGACCACTTTTGCACAGTTGATAATGAAGGTGAGGAACCCTGGTAAACAGCCACCATCTCTTCATGAATAGTTTTTTGACTTTTTCCTTGCTTAGTGAGAAATTTAATTACAGCGCGATGCTCAATTTTCACCATCATCGCCTCAGTTGTCATTATGATTCTGTTTAACTAGAGATAAAACGCGAATTAATAATCACATTTATATGAAATTTTACATGAATGCACTAAAATAATAGTATTACTTGATAAATAAGTCAATTTATATATGCAACCACAGCTTCACCCCGATACGGAGAATATATTGAACGCCCCTCGTATTTTAGTGAACTACGTTTCCCTCTTTTTGGTTTCCGGCATGCTACTATACAAGGTGTCCCTTTATTCGTCAAGGATAATTTGGGAAATGATTCTTGGGTTAAAAAAAAGTGAGGGACTATATCTAATGTTGACGTCATGTTAATGGAAATTGCTCTGTTAATACTAATGGTAGAAACTTCATTTAGGTCCTTGTTTTTAGAAGAGATACTCGCCTTTGTAACTGCGTTTAAATAAAGTTGATATCTTGTTTGAGTCTTCAAATATCCAATTCCTAACTCTGTTCCACTTTTCTTGTCCGTGCTAATTTTTGACTTTGAGGTCATTTTTCCATTAGATGCTCGCATTCAAAATAACTAGTAAACGATCACAGGAAAGATTAAAACCTTAATCGACCTTCGTAACGGAACGCCTTTTGCAATGAAGATTATTTTTTGCTGCATAGGAGGGTCAGCATATCGGTTTATCCGTTGAGAAGAAGTCAGCATTCAATTCCATGTTGGCCTTGTGAAGTAAGTAGTCTGCCATTTGTTGGATTACATCTTGATTCCCAGAAGGTGTGTTTTAAATTGAAATCAGCACCTGCAATGGAATTCGGTCCAAGTGAGCTATACGCTTTTTCGAGGTATTTAACCACTTAACCAGTGGGTGGTTCCCTTTATACAAATTCAAAGTCTTTAAGTTTAGTTAAGCAAAAAAAATCCTCATGTAGCACCTTTCCTGCTTCACGAACTTGGAACTTAGAACTAACTTAACAATTTTGTTATGCCTAAAACATAAGCTTTACCTTTACTCGTATGCCCTTGCGACGAATATGTGATTTCCCGTTGTTCCTCATATTCAGCATTTCCCACGAGAGCGCGCTGCAATTCCATGCATCCAGACATAGCGTCAGCAGAAGATTTGTGGGAAAATTATTTGGAGTATTTGGATGTAATTTGTGTGATGTTAACTCCTCCCTTCTTGGATTCAAACGTCCTCGTTTGACGTCATTGGTTTCCAAAGGTGTAGCAATTGATGGAAGTTCGGTTTTAAGGATATTGTTGGCTTTTCTTCATGTGCCGCAGGGACTTCTGGGACCGAGTTTGAGATCTGTGGGTCTGGTTTACTTCCGCATAGTTCTTCGTAGTTACGAGTCATCTAGAAAGGAGGAACCATTTTTGATGTTATTCTTATGAACAATTTTACCTGATTGTGTAAGGATAGTTGCAGATTTTTCTTCTTTTGGTATTTGTTTCCGAAATTTTGGAAATAGTTTTGTTCCTAAACAATATTCACTCTAACGTAAACAACTTCACTAGGGGTATAGGTTTTAATTGGATGTCTCCTTTTAGTATGTCTTTTCTTATCCTCATCTTGTTTGTAGTTTATTCTCATGCCTCACTTATTCATTTTTCTCAGGGTATGTGGAGACAATCCTACTTAAGAACACTTCAGTTGAACTTTTATTAGTAGACGAATGTTTAAACTAATTGTATTCGTAAATTGACCAATTTAGCAATTCCGTGAAGGATCTGTGGTGAAAGCCACTGTCTGAGGGAGAACATCTTCGCTTGATTGGCTCCAACGGAATCGGAAGATGAAGAGGAAGAAATGGTGTCTCTAAGCAGCAGCATCAAAATGCTACAACAAAGAGTCCTTGCCATTAAAGAAATGCAAATGCTCAGAAGGAAGAGGGAAGAGCAAGAACAATCAATACAGCAACAGCAGACGCAGACGCAGTTAGCTCAAAAGCAGCATCAACCCCAAACAAAAACAATAAGGCAGGTGCTGCAATAACACGAGCAAACACTGAGCAAACACCAACAGCAACAACAAGAGCAGCCACAACAACAGCAACAGCAAAAACAGCTACAGCAAAAACAGCAGCAGCCACAACAACGGCAGCTGCCACTATAACGGCAACAGCCACAACAGCAGCAGAAACAACAAATGCAGCAAAAAAAACAACAACAACAACAGCAACAGTAAAAACAACAACAACAGCATCAGAAGCAACAAAGGGTTCCACCCATTAACACATTTAAGATGGAACTAAAGGAAACGATAGAATTATGTAAGTCGGCCATAGGCAATAATTTTTATATTAAAAGACTTAGCGTAGATAGGCACGCGATCCACTGTAATACAGTGGAGCGCTATTATAAAATAAAAGATTTATTGAAGGATTCGACGACGGAGTTCTTCTCCTACACCCCGAAGGGGGACAAGCTGCAAACGATGCTGCTGAGAGGGATAGAACCGTCGACTGATCCGGAGGAGCTCCTTGCACTGTTGAAAGAGAAGGAGTGCGAAGGGCTCAAATTCGTGGGGGTCAAGCCGTTTGTCACGGCTAGAGCTAAAAGGGAGAAGCGGAAACTACCGTTTTTCCTGGTCCAGCTAAGTCCCAAAAGCAAACTGAATGGTCTAAGGAGTATCAAAGTCCTAGACTACCAGGTTGTACACTGGGAAAAATTAAAGAGGAGTGAAAACATTTTACAATATGTTCGCTGCCAAAGGTTCGGGCACGCCGCGTCGAACTGCGAAATGCAGCCTCGATGCGTGAAATGTGGAAAGAACCACAAGTCAGAGGAATGCTTTCTGGGTAAGGACGGAACGTCAGAAAAGAGCCAACTCTCTTGTGCTTTCTGTAGGAACACGGGACACACCGCAAATTATCGGGGTTGTCCCAAATTCCAGTACATGAAAAGAATAAATCTGGCCCGGCAGCAGAAAGTGGAAGTTAAACGTCCACCCGTGCATTTATAAACTCCAGCGGTTACTCCCCATGTTACCTCCGCCCAAATGGCGGCAGGTAGGGGAAATACGGCACAGCAAGCGAAGGTTGCTTCTCAGGCCCCAGCGTCTAGAGCACCGGAACCAGTACCTGACATGCTAGCTATCTTGCTCTCTATCCAGGGGCAGATGGCTTAGCTCCAACGTCATTTAACTGAACAGGCCGCGCGGGTGGATCAAATATACGCGCTGCTGCCTAGCCTAACGCATCGTATGTCGTAATGGGTACGTACGTGTCGGGGCAAACCCTGAAGGTCCTTGCAGTGAATGTTAATTCATTGATTAGGCTCGAAGCCCCTGATGTGCTTTTGGTTAGCGAAACTAAACTTACCAAAAGGCTCAAAATAAGGCACAGAAGATACGGAGAAACCGACCCAACTCCACTCAGGGAGGTGGCGTTGCGATTTTCGTAAGAAAAGGTGTACGTTTTAAAAGAGTATACAGTCGTGTAGTACGTAGGTTCCAAGTGCTGGAAGCATGCATCGTGTATGTTCCCCTCCGTAGTGGAAAGCGGCTGTACATGGTGTCTGTCTATGCACCTAAGGCTACTCAATCTACCTTATTCATCTCAGAGCTCGAGGCACTTTTTCGATTCCTGAGGCTGGAATTGGAAGATAACTATTTTATTATCGGCGGAGATTTCAACGCCAAACATAGAGATTGGGGAAATAATACACCAAATACTAGAGGGAACCTACTATTCAATTGGTGGGGTCAACACAGCATAATGTATCGACTCGGGCTTAAGGCGACGGATAGTCCGTCGTTTCCCCGACACGGGTCCTATTTGGATCTTCTGCTGTTCGACTCATGAATACAACTGACATGCACTAACCAACAAACTACAAGCTGTCTACGCACTTTCGTGTATGACAATGACCATTGCGGTCTCAGCACCTTTGCGGCCTTTGTGCAAAGGCATTCCTACAATTATAGTAGGGTGCGTTGGACACAGTTCACCAGAACACTGACTAGAGCACTCTCCTCGAATTCGCTCTACCCACCGTCCAACAGAAATCTGTCAAACGAGGAGATTGGCAGATATCTTAGACTAATGGACGAGACAATCAAACGAACAATGGACAAAACGATACCACGGTATCAACACACTGACGACGAAGACTTATTCCGCAACGCAACTATTGACGCACTGCACCGACAAAAAACGGAGATCATGACACTGCAGTCGTCGATTAAAAACCTCCAAACATTAATAAAAGAAAATTACAAAATATCTGTAAATTTGTATTGGAACAATAAAATTCGGGCTGTAAACACCAGCAACCCCAATATGTTCCCGCAAATAAATAAAATATTTCGGAGAAATAATCAGAACGACCTTCCATGTCTTAGAATCGCCCGAACGACGAACAACGAACAAATACTTGTAGCAGCAGGCATTGATCCAGTCCAGTCTGCAGTTAGCAGACTGATCCAGACGATCAGTCTTCTTCCAAACATCAGTAAGGTTTTCGAGAAGGTAATCAATAGAGTCCTGACTAAGTGGGTTGAGGACAAACATATAATTCCGGATAATCAATTCGGTTTCAATCCGGGGCATGACATCATTCACGCTGCGTCTAAACTGGTTTCTGATATCCAATGGAACAAAGGCAAGAAACAGTGCACTGGTGCCTGCCTGATTGACTTGGAAAAGGCCTTCGACACCGTATGGTTAGAGGGACTCTTCTTCAAGTTGGACAGGTTGGGCATTAGTAAACCACTGCTGTATATTCTTTTTGATATGCTCTCCAGTAGACAGTTCATCGTGAAGAATGGCGATGTTACTTCCGCAGTAACATTTAACATTGAAAACGGTCTGCAACAGGGTGCGGTAAATTCGCCGATCCTATTCAACATTAAGACAAGTGATCTGATAGGTTCACTTCACCATGTCATGGCGTACTCAGACGACTTAATCGCGTACAGATC
Organism: Volucella zonaria; assembly: GCA_963966105.1. Taxonomy (NCBI): domain Eukaryota; kingdom Metazoa; phylum Arthropoda; class Insecta; order Diptera; family Syrphidae; genus Volucella; species Volucella zonaria. Next base: position 35,875,305 of record OZ014531.1, on the reverse strand, counting down.
AGGTCCAAAGATTGAGGTCATTAATAAACTTTTGCAACGTGACTTCGACAAAATTAAGCGATATTGCGACGACTGGAAGTTGAAAATCAACTTTCAGAAGTCGGAAACCATTCTTTCTAGGACGCCTTTGTCTGGGGCCTCTAGGGATACCAGAAAGAATTGGCGAAAGTTCTCTATCGTCGGACAACATGGACAGCCACTTGCTTGTCGAAATGTAGTCAGATACCTTGGGATCTGTATTTTTACAAACATATAGATGTTGCTCTGGCCAGAGCCAGAGGTGCTTTTGCCCTTACAAGGAGACTGTTTTATAACAGCCAACTCGATGCGAGGGTGAAGGTGATCTGCTACATGGCCCTTATCCGGCCTATGCTTGTGTTTGGATGTCCCGTGTGGTTCAACGTGAGAGCAAGTTTATTGGAAAAGATTCGGGTGTTTGAGAGGGCATGCCTTAGGGCTTGCCTTCGCTTGTACAGAACACCAGAGTCGGAGTACAAAAAATTTTATCGTAATGAGGTCTTGTACAATAGGGCGAACCTAATAAGAGTGGACAATTTTGTTATTAAGTTGACTCGAAGGCACATTGCAAGAGCAATGACATCGTCGAACAACCTGATCTCTGGGGCTTACTACCCTAATTATATGTATCATGAGAGAGTTCGCTTTGACGGCTATGTTCCTCCAGAAGCGTTCCTCTACCTTGATAGCAAAGGTCTGATCCAGGACAGATTGGCTGTGCCGCTAATCTTCCACGTTGCTCGAACAGCTGCGGACAGGCGACTCAACTACGACAGAGACGTCGCACACGGCAGTGCGGAGCGTCTCCGGTTCAGTAGGGCGGTAGGGAGTCGCGACATGAGGGATGTTGCTCAGCAGCACCAGCAATTTTGGTGGCTTGATCAAGGCGAGGATGCTTCTCTCTAGTGATAGGTAGCTTCATGTGAAGCAAAGTGGGTCGCCTAATTTTTTTAGCCACGGCCGGCTTACATAGTTTTAAGTAGGAGTAAGTTAGATTTAAGAAAAAATATATATAAAACCAAAAAAAAAATTAATAAAAATAAAAAATTCAAAACAAAAAACAACATACATATATATACATGTACTTACATATTAAGAATATATGTATATGTATATAAGTATGTATTAGATGTAAGTAGGTTAAGTAGATTAAAATTTATTTGTAGGTACTCGTAGTTTGTAGGATTTTAATTTTAATTTTTATAATAAAATAGAATAAAAAGGCATGTTACTAAGTTTTTTTTAGTAAAAAATGTTTTCTTAGTTTTAATTATAATTAATAGAAATAGTATAGTATAGTAGTAAGGTACGTCGAAAGACATAATTTAAGTGTTAGGTTTAACTTAGAGTGCCCGCATGAGGCCAGTAAGTTAGAATAAGATAATTTTAAGTTAATTAAGCTACCTTTTAAGCATTTTTTTGTCTAGCAAGTAAGAGTAAATTAAGTGAAACAATAAAAATGCATATAAACTGAAAAAAAAAACTGAACCAAGGGCATTTATTATTTCGATTTGCAACAGTTTTCAGGGGGACATGTCTATTGAAGAGGTCTAATATTTGTGTTTGCAGAAAATTTACTTTTTCATTTATATTTGAGGTGTAATAACAATTCAGTTCAATTGAAAAGGGGTTACAAATTTTAGAAAATATAGACTCCAACGAAGAGCGCATTTCTTCTACAAAGCAAGGAATACAAAAAATTTTAGCATGCTATGAGGAAATTTTGCGGGAGAAAAAAAAATCTTTGAGTCGTCAAACCACTTTGTTAGATTTTATGAAGCCTTCTACATCAAAGTAACTTCGGTTGTCGATTTTATTTTTGTATAGTCAAAGATTTTAATAAATAATTTTTGTCTAAATTGCGATTTTCTTTAGCTTCCGGCAACAATAATTATAATAGGTTTGTATTTATATGCGATATTATACCCCGCCTTAGACGAATTCGACTTACGCGGTTATTGCTCGGTCCCACCTTTCACGTAAGTTTGGGGTATTACTGGGGGTATACTGTACAGTGTGCACATGGGCATAAGTATTTACAATGTTTTACTATTGCAGTATTGCAACAGGATCCATTCAAGTTTCCCGATTTATTAAAATTAAATACCAGTTTCTGGATATTCGGTTTTTTCTATTTAAATTCTCTTTTCCCCTTTAAATTGTTATTACGTACTCGTGAGTACGTTTGTATCCTCGCTTTTTAGTAGCACTCGTAGTTTCAACCAGATAAAAATATATTGTATTATACATAAAATCGTCTTCAATCTCTCGTCTCGTTGCTGCCAGTATAAAAAAGGAGAAAACACCATCATTCTGAGGTAGAATGATGATGCCTACTACTGCAGACAATGAGCAATCTACATACATATGTACATACCATATATACTCGTATTTACAAATCTACTCGCTCAACAACAAAATATTTTCCCTATTTTTCACTTATTTCAATGAAGAGCAATGAGTAAAAATTTATCTCTTCTTTGTATGTACGAAATTACAGAGTAGAACTCCTCTAGCTTCGGTTTAATACATCATTAATTTAAGGCGATAGAGCGATGCCAACAGGACTGCTCTTCAATTGAAAGCATCTACCTATCTAAAAATAAAAACGAAAATAGGGATAGATAGGTTGCGAAGGAAGCTAAGAAAACTGAGATTGATTCCACCATTGACGAGTACTTCGTGATTCTTTTCCTCTCGTCCACATGAAGAAACATTTTGAACTGTTATTTCACATTTATCTACATACCTTATCCAAAATCACTACTCGCCCCAATCGAAGACTTTTTCACAATATGAGGTAGCAATTTGCTTTTGATTAATGCAAGATAAACTACATTGATTATTGCACTCAGAACGACTCTAGCTATTACTACAGATTTGTTGTATTCTAAGCACTAAGATGCACCAAGTCTATAACTTTATAATGTTAAGAATACTCATAGAGGTATAGAAAAAAGAGCATTGTGCAGTTAGTTGCTTCGTAGGACTTCAAAAATCTTTTACAGCATTGTTCTCCTACATCTTCCATGCTTCAACGTCAAACAAAACACAGCTCACACAGACAATGTCGAATTAATTTGCAATCCTTTGTTTTCTGCTCACCTAACGAAATTCAAAGAGACTCTTTAATTGAATTAAATTAGAGAAGAGTCAAATCTTGTCAATTTATTAAATTCAATTGTGATCGTATGAATTACAAATTTTATTAAAAGTAAGGGAGCATTTTCACAGGAATGACAAACAAGCAAATCATTCCAATCGATCAAAATTCACGTCGCCTTCGAATCCTTGCCCCTCTCTCTCTCTCTCTCTCTCTCTCTCTCTCTCTCTCTCTTTGCATCCACCAACTTCCTTGGCTACAAATTTGTAAACTTTATTCAGATGGGGTACCACTAATCCAGTTTCAGTTCACCCAAATTTGTGTGTGTGCAGGACATACTCGTAAGCAGGAGAGAATTTCCCAAACTTCCATCTAGTGTAATTCGATTTTGAACTTGATCACGTTTTGCACCTGGATTTTCTGATAAAATCCTCTTTACTTTTTGGGACGATAGTCCGTCCGCCTATCCTTCATGCCGCCGCCCATCATTCCCAATCCAAAGAAGAAAGATTTATACTCCGTACATTAGACAAAAAGGCTCAATAAAGATGATGATGACGGTATTGCTCTTAGCAAACTAGATAACAACAACAGAAACAAGAGTAGAACAAAAAAAAAAAAAAAAATACTAAAACTAAGTTGGAACAAAAAGAAACAAAAAAAAAAAACAACACAACAGCAACAAAAATACCAGCAAATTCACGGTAAGTTTGCAAAGATTAAGTTTCACCCAGGAAAAGGAGTAGTTGTCAGGATTTCCCTTGCAAGTTCATTCTTTTTTCACTCCACTGGGGTTGGATATTATGTAGGTACGTATAAAGACTCTGACATAGACAAAGGGAAAAATGCGAACCAAAGGAAGAGACTTCAGTATCAGTATCAGTGGTTCAACCAAGGAATGCTGGTTGAATAGTTTCCCATCGCCATTAGGTGCTGGACTAGATACACATAACAACGCCTTGCAACATTTTTTTTTAAAGAAATCAGAAAAGGTCCCTATACTGAGTTATATACATACATATGTACATACGTATGGTGATTTCCATCGTGTATGTTAGATCAACTGGTGGACTTATCAACAGTTAAGCTACGCCTATTGAAATTTGTATTAAAATTGTACGGTTCATTCATAATGGATTTGATGAACGCCCTCCGGGGTTATTTATGGGTTATCTTGATTAAATCACGGAAAACTTTAAATACGAGGGTGTTAAGGGCAAAAGAAATTGGTGTATCGAAAGAGTGTATAAGGTAATTTTTGCGTTACATTGCATTCTGCAAAGTATTGAAATCCTTCGAAAAGAAGTTAACTTTGCAAATCCGTTTAGGAATACGAGGAGTCAGGAAGTGAAAAAAGGAAATTTGTTGGCGTTGCCTCTAATGCATTTTTCATATTCTAAAAGTGTTTATCGCACTTATCGTCAACATAGCTGCTAAAGTGAAAACTTTTCGTTTTAACGAATTATAAGTTATTTTTCTTCTGTATCTCGCTCTTGCCCTCTTTCTATCTCTGTTCTTAAAAAGTCCTTCTTTATTCTTTCTCTTTTTTGTCTGTCCCACTTGGAAAGATACGAGTAGTATAAGAAGGGATCTTTAATATCTATCCGGCAAACTTGCAAATCTGTGAAATCTTCGCTTAAGTCCTTGGCCTTCTGTGCATACATATGCTCTATGCAAGCAATAGTAGGGATAGTAAAATTAAGATACAGTGAAGAGAAAACATTTCCCAAAAGAAAGTTAAAATAAAATAGACGTAATTTTTTAACTACGAGTATAACAAAAATGCATAAATCTAATAAAATAAAAATCCTCGGAAGGTAATTTGAAGGAGGTAGCTCGCATTTCGAAATGAAAAAAATATTGTAGAATCCGTACGGCTGCTAAGTTCTATATGCAGAATGACCCCATAGTACTACATCACAATGTAAGCCCTGTAGAAATATAAAAACTCTGAAACAATTTGAAGGCAGTAAAAACAAATGTATTGGCACATTTTACAGACTCTTCATCAACAAAATACTTTTGCAGAGAAGAGAACGACTAAACAGTGGACAAATAATCCATTTGGTCACGCCAGTATTCTTAATACGAGTACATTAGGAATCCTGACAGAGAACATCGATTACACCACACCTGAACTTTAGTTTGACAAAAACTTCCATATAAGCTTCTCCTCTAGATCCTTCTGGGAGGAAGATGCTTTCATGGTGGACAAGTCAATCTATCTCTACACAGATGGATCTAAAACCAAAAGCGGAGTTGGTGGCGGCGTTTTCTCAGACACGCTAAACCTAAGCCTCTCCTTCCGTCTTCCAAATCACTGCAGCGTGTTCCAGGCGGAAATTTTGGCGATTAAAGGAGCTCTGTCCTGGCTGAAGAAAAACATGATATCTGCAAAGGATATCCGCATCTTTTCGGATAGTCAGGATGCTATCAAATCCCTTGACTCAGTCTAAAACCGCCCTTGAATGCCGATCATCTCTTATGGAGATTGCAGAGCAATTCAACATTCACCTTTGTTGGGTGCTGGATCACAGAGACGTAGAGCTGATGAACTCGCCAAAATAGGAACCACTCTACCTATTCTACCGGAAAAGGGTAGCATAGGTATCCCAACGGCTGCGTGCAAACAAACATTAAAGCGGGATGCCAATAAAAGAACAGACCTTAGGTGGACTGTTGGGCCAAAATGTCTAGCAACCAAACAAATCTGGCCAAAACTGGACACTGCTTCATAGGCAAGCACGCAAGAAAGCTTAGCGCCTTTACAAATGATTTCTGCAGAAGCTGCATGGACGAGGAGGAGGAGGAGACAATCCTCCACCTACTCTGTACATGTCCAGCTCTCTCCCAGAGAAGAAAACTTCACTTAGGAGCTTTCTACTACAACGGCCTAAACGATCTGAAAAATATAGACGTAAACAGTCTCCTACGCTTCGTCAGAAGCTCAAACTAGTTCCATCAGTAAGAGGATCATAGATCCACGTGGCATCACAATGGGCCAATAGGCCTAAGTGGGTTGGTATATCCAACAGCCACACTTACCTACCTTTGCAGAGAAGAGAGAGACAAAGTGAAAACACGTACAAATATCAAGCTCCTGCGAATTTTTTAAATAAAATCGATTATAGTGTAATAAAGGAAGTTAACCTTTTTCTAAAGAGCACATCATAACCCAAGTAACACTCATGTGCTCTGGGGTGAGTCAATATACAGCGTAGAAATACATTTTAGCTAGAAATAAAAGTAGGTGCTATGCAAAGAATACCCACGAACAAAGGAACAAAAGAAAACAACAGCAATTTTCAATATCCTCAGCCAAAACGCCGATTAGCTGAAATCTCACCCGATTCCTCACTGCAAAATAATAACGAAGTTGCAGCTGGTAATGTGACTATTAGCGATCTGAAAAACCTTTTAGACGGATCCATGTCAGTACTTCTAGATGAAACACTTAAAGATATGCCAACGAAGTGGACTTGGAGGGTATCGGAGCAGAATTGCACTCGCTACAATAAAAAAACATATTGCTCCAAGCAAGGGAAGTGAAAAAAACATTATTCTTCATCTGCCGACAGAAAATGGAGCAGATGCAGCCAATAGAGCAAAGGATCTGGTGCTAAATCTTTTGCAGACCCAAAACGCGGAAACAATAACATCTGCGAATCCAATTAAGTCCACCAAAGACCACACCAAAAATGTCATCGTGGAACTCAAATCTAGGGAAGACGTCGGGCGAATTCTACAGGCAGGAACAAAGCTTAGAGGCACAGGAATCTCGTTGCACAGAGATTACCCGATCGCAGCGCGTGAAAGAACAAGACATGCTTTGAAACTTAAAGAACAGATAATCACAAAACACCCGAAAATTAGCACACAATTGCGAGGAGACAAGCTGAAAATTGAAAACCACACATTTGACTTCGATGTGAACAAGAACTTGTCATGTGACGAAGCAGGCGGAATGACATTTCTCGACGGTGCTCCAGATGTTGCGGCAGCCGGTGTCTCTCAAACTGTGAGAGCGAATACAGCGCTTTTAATTGTAATGCCGTCAGCCGTTCAAATAGTTTAGCTAATTTAAGCAATGTTTCTTTAAATATTATTTCGTTTAACATAGCAGGTCTACGTAATTTTTCCTATTAGTGGTTTTTTTAATTTTATAAATAACTACGATATATGGTATTTTTACTTTTTAAAACGTTCGTGGACAAAAATATGGAACGCTTCGAGCCTTATTTCATCATCATCACTCTCTTCTTTGGATTCCAGCAGTAAGAACTTCAATACATGGCAGGGCCAAGATCGGATACTGCTTTATAAAAAATTCCGACAGACATTTAGTAAAGTTTGAAGCTGGGAACCTAAAATTGTATATTATTCCAACTTACATCAATTGCAACAACTGGATGAACGATTTCACGAGTTTGTACAATTTTGTACATATATTCTGGTCATTGGAGACTTCAATGGAAGAGTGGGGAATGATCAAAACATCGGAATGTGCGAAACAAGGAAATTTAAATTTCTTAAGAGGTACCGCGTGCTCAACAATTGATTTCTGTCTGTTGCAGGGGAACTGGCTTAAGTATGCAACAGACCTAGAAGTTTCCGAATCAATATACTCAGACCACCTACCAATATCCGTCAAAGTAGAGTTAAATTTGCGACAAACCAATACCGAAGTTCAGCAAAATTGCCTTCTTCCAAAACTACGCTGGAAAGACGGAATCTTAGAAAGGTACAAAGCGAAACTTACTCTGGAAATCAATAATATAGAAAATAAAGAACTCCTATCTGCTAGGGGTACGGAAATCCTCACGAACTGCATCCTGAACGCAGCTAAGCCCTTGCAAACAGAAACAAAAAGATCAGAAAGGCAGCCCTGGTATGATTGGGAATGTTAAAAAGCCAGAAAAAAATCATTCGCCTACTTTCGTCTGCTAAGACGCATAGGCACCGACCACATAAAACGTATTTACCAGCAAGCAAACAGAAGCCTTTAATCATATGCCAAGAAAAACAAAAACTCTACAAAAATAATTCGTCGCTAAACCTTGCGCACACCAAAGACAGCAAGTCCTTTTGGAAATTGGCTAAAGCATTGAACGGTACGCTATTTGCCCAAGGAATCAAGGTTGAAGCGACTGCTCTAGATGAATACTTCGAAAAATTGCTGAATCCACCAGTGGACCGGAATGAAATACAATTTGCACTGCCGTATTCCGAAGCATACTCCTTAGACTCCCCCATAACCCTACAGGAAGTTGGAAAAGTTATAGATAGGTGCCGCCTGAATAAGACTCCAGGGGAAGATTGTATTGCTTATGAGTTCTTCAAAAATGCAACTGACCACTTCCTGCAGAAGCTCACGGAAACATATTTACAACCGATTCCGGTCCTCAAGAAAGCAGATCCAAATGATCCATCCAACTATAGAGGGATTTCGTTTCTAAACACTTTTACCAAACTTTTTGCAGGAGTCATCTTGGAGCGCTTAACAACGTGGATATGTGAAAACGACCTGCTAAGCGAGTTTCAAGCCGGGTTCCGTAAGGAATACTCCACGATTGACAACATATTTACTCTCACAAACATCGCTCGGATTTACTTGGACCGAGGAAGAAAACTATACGCTTTCTTTGTAGACTTTAAGGCGGCTTTTGACTCAATCAATAGAAGATCACTATTTCTTAAACTCAGCACCATAGGAGTCTCAACAAAAGTTCTAAAGGTTCTGCAACAATTTTACGAAGGCAACACAGCGGCGGTGTGGGACGGGAATATCTTGTCTAATCGGTTCCAAACAAACTCTGGAGTAAAGCAAGGATGTCTTTTGAGTCCTCTTCTGTTTTCAATGTTTTTGGATGATCTAGTTGAATTTCTTCCGGGCGGGTTGCCTCTTGAGGGATTTTCGCAGGAACCCCAAGCACGCTCCGAATTATGATTAACAAGCTGCAACAGTATTGCCGTATGTGGAACCTGCAAGTTAATACCAGCAAATCCAAATTTGCTTTTTTGATTTTTCGAAATGGTTGGGGACGTCACGCAAGGAATGAAAAATGGACCTGGCAGAGCGTAGAACTGGATATAGCCAAGGAATACAAATACCTCGGAGTTCTGGTCACCTCACAGGCATCCTTTAAAAAACACCTGCTAGAGAAACTGAAAGAATCTAAACGTGCGATTAATTGCAACTGGAAAGGAATTCTGGGGAAAAGGTATGTTGCACCAAGTGTGAATTACAAGATTTTCGAGGCGGTAATGAGGTCAATAATGCTATGCAGCACAAGTGTGGGGGGCTTGGCATTTTGAAGAGGTAGAAAAACTCCAAAGATACTTCCTTAAGAAACTGTTTAGGCTTCCTGAAAATACACCAACGCTACATATCTTGACGCTTAGACTGCACTTCCTCTATATCAGAAAAGTTTTTGCTCAACCAAGTCATCGTCTTTCCCACAAGGTTGCTATATATCTTAAAAACCGAAACCTTAATTTCTTTGCGGAATGGTCAAGGCTCAGCCAAGAACACAATGTGCCCTTGCACATGAACGAAATCCTTAAAAAAATCCACTACTCAACACGGGAGCTCTTCGACACGAAAAAGTCAAAAAAGAAAATCAAGATCCACGCACAGAATATTACAGCATGAACTTGGGGACAACAGCGGAACCGGAACAGTGTAGAGTCCATCTCAACAATATTCAAAGCCAGAGGCGAACTTTTGCACCTGAACTATATGCCATACAGAAACAACGGAGGAGACGAATGTACTCGTACACTGTGCAATCTGGGAACGAAGGTGGATGTCCGGCATTTTATTGGAACGTGTCCCATATTAAATTCAATCAGGAGATCCTTTTGGGCAAAAAATGCCCTATCACTAAATAAGACAACAAACATCCTAAACGGCGCAAACTGGAACGCTTTAAACAACTTTCTAAAATGTGCCTTGAATTATAGGCTACAAATTATAAATGAGGCTTTTTAGTAATTACAAATTTATTAATTTCTTTCTCTCGGCTGACGGCAAAAGCCAACGCTTAATTTTGTTATTTTTGTTAAACTTGTAAATATTGTAACAGGATAAACAGATATTACTATATTACTACTTTTGCATTCAACTTCATCGAAATCGGACACTCCAGAAATTCGGAACAGTTCAAAACCAATAATCAAAATCAAGAAACAAAAATCAATCAATTGACATCGTCTTTAATAAATCGATTGCTCCGCATTAACCTGTTGAAATTAGTAACTCTCCAAGCCATTTTCGAGCATTTCAGATATTAAAAAATCGCGTATTAATGCCATATATCGCATTCCATTAACCGTAGACGTATTGCCCTTACCATTTTCCCAAAAGTTAAGGGCGAATTGCTCATTTAGAGCATACATCGTGCCAGGCCGTAACTTTTGATGAGAGTAAGGCCGCTTGATTGAATATTTATAAGGTATGGCTTCTGCCAGCAATCCAGAGTCCATCAAACAACTAAGAATCAACACATGAAACAAAATCGCAGAAATTTCACAAGAATCTCATCAAAGAGTGATGCAAAATTCCGGAGAAAGGACGCATATGGTACCCATTTGCAGGACATAATTTTCAAGAAGTGACTAAACGAATTCCAACACATTTCATTTAGAATTATTCAAATTTTTCAAATTACCTAAAAACAAAATCTTTTTCTATCGATACACATCCAGGTATAGGTTCGTGCAACCTGACGAGTTAATATTCAGCTGTTTGAGATAAGAATTAAATTTATCGAAATAAGAGCCGTTGCAATCTACAAATTTTTCCAATTGCCACTTGGCAGAAAGTCCGATGAGCTTGTTGATTAGACTGTCTGATAGAAAGAGTGGACCCTTTGACCAATACCGGATGTACCCATGACAGCTCTACAATAGTTCAATGTATTGCGTTACATTTCTGTGATGGCTTCGCTTGGATCCAGAACACCAAAATATATTATTCTGACTGCTGACCACAATTTAGTCACCATTGTATTCTATTCGTGGAGTCTTAGTGTGATGCTCTGACTTTTTATCCCGACCCAACTACTGCGCCAGGCAGCGTCAGTTGTCAAATAAAATCCATTTTCTATCTGATGTCACAATTGAATCGATGAATGGTTTATTTCTGTTACGCAAAAGGTGCAACACTCAAATAATGTTACATGTATTTGTTAAGCCTTTTTAATGTGCTTACACCAGGTTTTCTAGGAAGATCACTAACCATTGTGTGTAAATTATCTGCGCCGAAGAGCTTCCTGTGGCCGTCATCAATGACCAGAGATGGCCCATGACACTCATCTCTCTGAGGCCCTCATCTACTGCACATCACGAAATTTTCGAGGCTTCTTAACTGCGCGTTCATTTTCTATACCTTGACCAAACGTACTATTGATATTCCAAGTAACCTCGGAGCTACACGGTCGCCAAGAGCATCAGATCTATTATCTGACTTCAGTCATTTTGAAGCTCATAGAAAGACTGATCGAACTTCATGTGCTCGAAATTGCTTTACGAATGCATCCTCTGTCCAAGATGCAAAATACGTAGCAACTCGTATGATCCTGTGAAGCTGTGTTTCAAAATCTGCAAGAGGAAGTGCCCACTGGCCATTTTCTTTCGAAGTTGAGGTGCTCTCAACAATGCAACTTTTGCCGTCATGTGTTAATCGGACACACAACACGGCGTAGACGGCCCACTAATTTTATGAATAATAGCAATATTTGTGAATAGGAACCTGATTGCGAATGTTAACTGCAGCCAATATGTGATGCCGAGGTAAATACTGGTTGCCTACAAAAAGCGTCCGGTATACAACGCTTTGGTTCACGTTCGTAGACTAAATACTTGCCGCTCTCAATAATTCTAATGCCTCCACTTAGGCAAATGCAAATGATGCAGCTGTACTATCTATTGGATAATTGCTAGCGGTTGTGTACTGGCATATCGCGTTGAAGACCTCCAAGGTGATATGGATTTGACACTGACGAGTTTACTCTGGATCTACTTGACTATGAAAGATAAATTACATCATATACACCGGTTGCCTGATGGGATAAGCATTCACAAAAATATCTCTACTCTAGACCCACTTATTAATCTCTCTTCATTGATATTTATATCATGATCTGCACTTTCAAAAACATCTTCTTTGTAAAGGTCTTTGGTCTTTGGTACAACACGCACTTTTGACTCTGATCATCATTATAGACATACTGTCTGATGCAATATCACTCTCTTCTTCTCATCTTCCATGGATTAGAAATTACCTTTCGGAACGTTCAATTCAAGTTGTCTTGGATGGTTTCAAGTCTGATATTCACAAAATAAATGCTGGTGTGCCCCAGGGCTCCGTTCTGTTTCCGACACTCTTTTTAATTTTCATTAATGATCTCTTGTCTGCTACTTCTAATCCAATATATACCTTTGCTGATGACAGTACTCTCTGCTTTTCACATTCGTTCCTGAACTCACGTCACTGCTCTTCGGCTGTAAAACTGGAACGACAGAGTATGTTAAGCTCATTATATCGTTGAGACCGAAAAACGTTCCATTCTCGGTTTGTGTGTCGGTGACAAAATAAGTTAGAATGACCACATATTCGATGTCGTCAAAAATGCTCCGAAATGTCTATGCCTCCTCCAGCGATGTAAGAAAAATTTCACCCCCTCTAACCAGGCCATAATATATAAAGCATTCATCCATACAAAATTGGCGTACAATGCTCACATCTGGTCAGGTGATCCTAAAACGTTTCTGCAACTTCTAGATAGGATTCAAAACCGTGCGAAAAAATTAAAGGTGACACTAATATCAATTAGTTAATTGACACCCTCGAACATCGGCGTAATGCTTCCTGCATCACTTTGTTCTATAGCTACTTCCACCACAAGTACTCCATTGAAATTGCCAGTAGCATTCCGCCCTTTCAAACTTTCAACCGTAGCACCCATCTCGCTAGGAATGCTGGTCATCAGTTTACCTTCAACCCCACTTTCGGACATACCACCTTGTTCAAAAAGTTCCCGGGGGACACCACCGTGTGGCACTCCCGTTGCTTCGATTTGATTTCTATTTTTTTTTTTTGTTAAGTTGGTAAATCTCTTGTTGACATTCCCTCTAAATCTTAGCGTCATAGCTTGACATTTGCAAAAGTTACGTAGTCAGGAGTACATCTATTTCTGTGTGTGCTGCTGATTTTTTACAATTTTAGAAATGGATTTAAATTTGCGCGAACGTTGGAAATATTGGAAAAGTGTTTCGGCAACGATTCTCTAAAGAAAACGGTCGTTTACCAGTGGCACGGGCGGTTCGAAAGTGGTCATGAGTCAATCGAAGATGATGAACGCAGTGTCAGACCATCGACGTCGGAATCCGATGAAAACATTGATGAAGTAAAAGAAATGTTAGTCAATGACTGCAAATTAACCATCAGAGAGATGGCGGAGAACTTGAACATTGCCTATGGATCTGTCCAAGACGTCGCAAAAGAAATGGTTTGCGAGGCTGAATCCGATCCCAAATTCATCAAAAGGATCATTGCTGGAGACGAGACGTGGGTTTATGAGTACGACACGCAACCCAGACATCAGGCAAGTGAATGGCGTTCACCAAATGAGCCGAGACCAAAAAAACCACGTCGTTTTCAGTCAAAAAGGAAGGCAATGCTCACGGTTTTCATGGATTACAACGGTGTACCAGTAGTGCATCATGAATTTTTGCCAGAATACCAGACAGTAAAAAAAGAGATATTTGCGTGAAGCAATTCGCCGAAAGAGACCAGAATTGTGGGCAGAAAACTCGTGGATTTTGCACCATGATAACGCGCCGCCGCGTCGCATAGTGCCATCATTATTTGTAATTTTTTGATGAAAAATGCAACAAATACGAGTACCATCCAACAGCCACCGAATTCACCTGACTTGGCTCCCTGTGACTTCTTTCTGTTCAATCGAGTTAAAAATCCACTACGGGGAACGCGTTTCAGCAGCCGAGAGGAAGTAATAGAAAAATCGCAGGAAGCACTGATGGACATACCGAAAACCGAATATAAAAAATATTTCAAGGATTGGATCAAGCGCTAGCATAAGTGTGTTGCAGTCGATGGGGATTACTTTGAAGGGGACAATATAGATTTAGATGAGTAAACTTGTATTTTTAATTTTCTGAATAAATTCCGGAAAATGATCAAGGGTGCTCTGAAATATCGTGATTCGTTCCTAAGACGTACAACTTGTTTATGGAATACCCTGCAGAGCTCTCTATTTCCTGGTCGTCATAGCATGCAAACATTCATGAACAATGCACATTGGTACCTCTCTACATTTCCTTCGCCAGCGCTGTGTACAAACATTTTAAGGGTACACCAATCCCTTGAGCTCGCGCTAATTATAAACAACAAAAAAAACAGAACTCCTATCGCTGCGAAAATACGAAGCAATTCTGATGGCAATGAACTACTCGTATATTGTGAAGAATCGGTGGAGGCGGCGAATCATCTGCATCTGTAATGACAGCCAAACTGTGTCAAACGCTTTGCTGTGCCCTTTCACTAGTTCCCAGTTTCTTCGAGTATGCAAATCATCTCTGAATACAGTCGAAAGGCTATGTGGGTCGCTAATGGGATGCCAGAAAACGAGATCGCCGATGAACTTGCTAGGCAAACCCCAGAGTTACTCAAAACCCGATAGCACTATCTGTCAAAGCTTGCATTGATAGTTGGGTTTCATATAAGCATAACTGGAATGACTCTTCAGGATGCCGGCAGACTAAGTGAATGCTTTCCGATGTCTTTAGCGCTGTCCGCCAACAGGAACGTCTGAGACAACACCTTGCCTCCCTTGATATGGTGAACGCTGGTACTGCAGGCACTTTATCACTGAATCGTTTGGTCATCTTCATACGGAAAGCTGAGATATTCCATTAAAAGGAACGGGCAAAGAATACTATGGACTCGGAAAAAAAAAATTGTGAACTTTTGGTCTCGTACAAGAAAATTTTCGTCCATCATTAAAGCAAAGCCTAACAATTTAAATGTACTTCAAAACCATATTTAGCATCAACTTACAGCATAACCACTTCACTCGCAAACAAAGTGTTGAATGTCAAAGAAGAAAGTCCGCAAGAACCCTTTCGACAACATTATGTTTGGCTTACCTCCTAGAGAAATGCCCCTATGCATACATAGAATGTTATTTTCGCGTAGTTTTGTTGTGTTTATAGCGATCCACCCGCCACCTTCAGTTTTCCCTTGATGAAAAGTAAAGTTTTCATGGAAATGTGATAGCTACTTGAAAACACTTTATCGTGGTGAACATTTCCTGGCCATCATTAATTGAGAAATTTGAAAAAAAAAGAAAATTATAATGTCAGTGCTACTCGCACTCGTATTTGAAAAATGTTGACGAAATCACTTTTTCAGTTCGAAATTCTCGACCGCATAGCCATCGAGTTGTTTTTGCTTGACACTGTGAATGGCATATTCATACAAATTTCTACGTTCTACTCGTAGTTCTTTTTCAGTTTCTAGTTTCTACCGTCTAACTGTGCGATGAATGGTAGTGTGCAGGCGGCCATCGACCCGGAGATTTAACTTTCTCTGACTTTTCTGTAACCCATGTGACTGCTTTTCCAATGTACGAGTATCTGTTCCTCCCACATTTCGAGACCGTCTAATGCAGTATTTCACCACCACAAACAGAATGCCACACAGACCGACAAGCAAATAGGTGAGAAATGATAAAATAATTACGGAATTACGCAAATGCATTTCACCTTGTATTACGATGTGGCTTTTACTTGAATAGTTTTTGTGGCAGCAGCCAGGATACGAAAATAATCACAGAGAAACTTTGCATTGTTGTCGGTTTTTCATGCTACTGACTTGCAGCTTGACATTTTCATCCCTCCCTCCCACCCGCTTACCCCATACTTCATAGCCGGTAAAGTGAATAATTAAAATTGGAAAAAAAAAAAAAAAAATTTCCTATCTGACTGACACTACGATAGACAGTTAAGACACTTTGCACGTGTGTATGTATGTTTGCTCTCGAAACTGTCGCCCGTCCACATTTGGATTTGGATTTGGATTTGGATTTAAATCGGAAACAACAACAACAACAACACCAGCACGAAAACGAAAACGAAAACGAATGAATTTTTGATTTTGATTTGAAATAAATTGTATTTTATATGTATGATATATTATTGCCCAACGATAAAACCCTGAAATGGCCCACAGTCCAGGCACTTTACGATTCATATTCTCTTGTGATATTATCGAAAGTATTCATAAACATATAAATATGAGTAGAACTCATAAACTGAGGCAATACACATATAAATGGCCAACCTTCTGACACACCAAGCCGAATTGACCACAGCCAGTCGCTTCGCATAACCACCCATTTGTCCATTACCAGCAGACCGCCCGTTTCGTTGAACAGGATGAGCCGACTTTAGCCAATCTCAGTTTTATTGGATCGTCGTCGGGTGTCAGGCGTCGGCAAGGCATCGGATGGCAAGGCACATAGTATTGGCACAACTTTTAGGTCCTGAACATTGGGCTCTGGCCTTCGGGTGTGGATGGGAAGGAATGATCATAATTTAGGTGTATATAAATTGCTAAACCTAAAAAAAACACTGCGCCTTGTTTGGCCGGGGAGGAGTTGAATGACATAATGGGAACATGAACATGAACATGAACATGAACTTTGAATGAACGATGAAGGATTTTTTTTCCGCAGGCTAAACCATTTAGGAATCCCCTTATTGTAGATAGCACAACTTTTTTCTTATGTTTTTTTATTTTGTGCTCCAGTGCTAGGCGGAAAACATAAAATTTTATTACATATTCATACATAAGGACATATATGTACGAGTATATATGCACTAAGTGATAAAATCTGAGCTGCGTGTATGAGAGTTAACCTAAGAAATCAGCTCACCATCATCGTACAAAACAAAACCTATCCTGTTGTAATCATCCGCAGCCGATATTATCCCGGCGAATGCAATTTCTTTTCTCTTGTACGAATATGTGTTTCTTTGTTCTCCAATGCGGTGGCTATGTATCCAAATTTAATAAAGGAATTAAAGCTACAGATACGAGCATTATGGTGATATGCATTGCAATAGCAATGCCACTACTAATTTGTCAAGAAAAAATATACCATATACTCGTAGTTGAAAGGATGCCAACATTTTTGAGTCAAGCCAAAAAGTATTATTCTACTCTGCAGAATAGTATTAGTTTATAATAGGAATAAGAGGAGTAGCACGAAGGCAGGGGGAATGGCAGAAGGCGGTTCTTATAATAATAGGATAAAGTTTCATTGTGGCGCCAGTAGAGTCTAGCATTCAACTACTCGTATGTAGATTGGGAATTTTTTTTTGGAGCTTTTGTTGTAATTTATAATGTTTCCCTATGATTGCTTCACGAGTCGTATCTTTTATTGCAATTGAAGGCAATAATAAAGCAATAAGGCGGAAGCACAACAAATTATAGCCGATACACCATATGACTGAGGTTCGATTAGTATTGTATATGTAGTTCGAGCAGAATATTCGAACTGAAATCTATTGAGGATGTACATTAGCAATACATATGCACTCGTAAAAAAAAATGAAATATTTGAAAATAGAAATACCACGCAGTACTAAGTCCTCAATTGATAGTGTGAACATCGAAAATGCGAATTATCCAAAAATGTGAAATCAAAAAAGTTAGTATGAGAGTAATGGCACTAGTGCCATTGGATGCAAGTGGGATCAGAAATTAAACTGTGATTCAGACAGTTTCTATAACTTAAATATAGTGATTCGAAAGGGCGGCTCCACAAAAATAAAGGAACATAAAGGGTCTGGCATCAAGCGCTTCCTATCTTTAAATTTAATTTAAACAAAGCGTATGTGAGATATCATCGAAATTATTTATTCGTTTGAAAGGACTATCGATGTCATTATATGTATAAGGAATATAACATCGTTCAAATGTCCGCGGCGGCTTGTCTGAGTGGCGCGCATCCGACATTTTCCATGACTCTGGCGCTTAATTTGACTAATGGCAAGGGTTATGTTGGATTTCAGGGCCGGTGTGGTTTTTGGCTTATTTACATAGACCTGCGACTTCAGAAAACCACACAAACAAAGTCTAATGGGGTCAAACCGTATGATATCGGTGGCCAGTTCATATCAGCTCCACGTGAGATGACCATGCCCTTAAATCGCTCATGCAGGGATTCCAGTGTGACGTGAGATGTGTGGCACGTAGCGCCGTCCTCTTAAAACCACATGTCGTTGGTGTCCATATCACCCAATTCAGGCCAAAAGCAGTTGGTAATTCGACAATTTTGTTTGCGATGGGCCTCATCGCTGAAGATAATTTTTCGATGAAAATTAGGGTGAGTTTCCAATTGCTCCAGAGCCCATTCAGCGAACACGTGTCATTGTCTATGGTCGTTTACGTTCAGCTACTGGGTTAGTTGAATTTTGTACGGGTGCAGGCCAAAGTTACGACGCAAAATTCTCCAAGTTGTGGTCTGCGAAAGGCCGAGTTCTTGTGAGCGACTTGAAATCACCTGCCTCGGATTCTCCTGCACGACGTACGGGTGTTGGTTTATCGTTTACTGAATAAGTGGACTCAATTTTATCCACCACACTGCGAGTAGCTGCCTCGATAAGACGATTATGGCGATCGTAAAATGGGCGATGTCAGACATCAGAACACCCATTTTGAGAAAACAATTTTACAATACATTTGAACGGGTTGTAGAACGCTATGTCCATCCATGGTAATTTGGCAAAACAGACTGAATACATAACACCCAATTCGATAAATGTAGCTGGTAGCTTAGAGAGACAGAAGCGACAAAGAACATATATACCAACACCAAAAAGTTCCCGGAATTTATTCAGAAAATGTGTAGTAACATACAAGTTCATTCATCTATATTGTCCCCTTCAGAGTAATCCCCATCGACTGCAATACACTTATGCCAGCGCTTGATCCAATCCTCGAAACATTTTTCAAATTCGGTTTTCGGTATGTCCCTCAGTGCTTCCTGCGATTTTTCCATTACTTCCTCTCGGCTGCTGAAACGCTTTCCCTGTAGTGGTTTTTTAACTCGATTGAACAGAAAGCAGTCACAGGGACCCAAATCAGGTGAATTCGGTGGCTGTTAGATAGTACTCGTATTTGTTGCATTTATCGTCAAAAAATTACGAATAATGATGGCACTGTGCGACGCGACAGTGCGTTATCATGGTGCAAAATCTACGAGTTTTCTGCCCACAATCCTGGTCTCTTTCGGTGAATTGCTTCACGCAAATGTCTCATAACGCCCAAATAATATGAGTACTCTTTGTTTACTGTCTGGCCTTCTGGCAAAAATTCATAATGCACTACACCGTTGTAATCCATGAAAACCGCGAGCATTGCCTTCTTTTTTGACTGAAAACGACTTGTTTTTTTTGGTCTCGGCTCATTTGGTGAACGCCATTCACTTGCCTGATGTCTGGATTGCGTGTCGTACTCATACACCCACGTCTCGTCTCTATTAATGATAATTTTGATGAATGAGGAATCGGATTCAGCCTCGCAAATCATCTCTTTTGCGATGTCAACACGGTCTCTTTTTTGCATGAAATTGAGGTCTTTTGGCACCAACTTTGCTGCTACACGACGGAAACCAAAATGTCTTGGACGGATCCATAGGCAATGTTCAAGTCCTCCGCTATCTCTCTGATTGTTAATTTGCGGTCATTGACCAACATTTCTTTTACTTCATCAATTATTTCGTCGGATTCCGATGTCGATGGTCTGCCACTGCGTTCATTATCTTCGATTGACCCACGACTTTGGAACTGCTCGTGCCACTGGTAAACGACAGTTTTCTTTAGGGAATCGTTGCCGGAACACTTTTCCAACATTTCCAACGTTCGCGCACCATTGAATCCGGTTTTGACGCAAAATTGAATACAAGTTCGTTGTTGCAAATTTAAATCCATTTCAAAAATTTTAAAAAATTGCCAATACACAAGGATAGATGTACTCTTGGCTACGTAACTTTTGCAAATGTCAAGTTATGACGCTAAGATTTAGAGGGAATGTCAACAACAGATTTACCAACTTAACAAAGAAAAAAAACCGAACTCAAATCGGAACAATGGGAGCGGCACACTTTTTGATCAATGTGGTATGTGAAGAGGCTATCCAATATCCACCGATGGCGTATGTCATTCCTCACTCCGGTACATACACTGAGAACTATGGCATACTGTTTTTGACATTTCTTTTGCCTCACCGCCCACGCACGCATGATAACCACCTTGCTGGTTTGTGTTTCTTTGTTCATTGCTTTTTACTACAAATACTCGTTCGTTCGATCCTCTGTCACCACGACGACGTTCTTCCGCTAAAATTTTGACCTTGAATTGACTTATAGTTGGCAGTTCTTCACGATTTTCAATTGCAACCACAAAATTTTCCATTTCATCTGGAAGGCTACACAATAACAAAATGCTTATCAGGTCGCCAGGAATCGCAACGTCTATTTCTTTTAGTGTATCGACAATAAAACAAAACTCGTTTACTTGGCTAGTGAACTTTTGCCCCAACTCAAGCTGGTCCGTTTGCGTTATGTGTTTGATTTAATTTTTCCCACGCTGCCTTCGAAGTTTTGCAATCCTTAATGTGTATTAACTCGAATGGTTTTACACAAAGTGTTAGCATCGCCAAGGCCTTGTTGTCTTTTCCACCGCTGTTAGCCCTTCAGGCAGAGATGTTTCCACCACGTTCCAATAATCGAGTGTGATAAGCAAGCTCCTCATCTGGACCGACCAAGAAGTAAAGTTATCACCATCCAACTTATTGACTTGCATTACCGAACCCGACATTCTATATGCCTTTTTCTTTCTTCAAGTTAATTTTCCGAGATACTGCTTAACATACGATGTTGACCAAAAAATTTCAAAATTACTCGTATTCAGAAAACGTATTTCTTAGTTATGCGGAATAAAATTTAACCGCGTGTCACTAACCTTAACTAACCTTAACCTTTGTTAGCTTAGAGAGACAGAAGCGACAAAGAATATACGAGGGTTTTCTGAAAAGTTTCCGATCGCAACGTAAAGATAGCGGCACTCGTCAATAAAAGCTAGTGAATGAATCTTTCGACAGTTACTTACTGAAGTTTTAGTCATTTTAGACGCGCAGTTTTTAGTTGGCAGTCGTTTAAGTGAGTCAACGTGAGTGTTTTTTGTGGAAATGGAAAAAATTGAGTATCGAGCTGTTATTAAATTCTTGTTTTTGAAAGGCAATACGCCTACGCAAATCAAAAATGAGTTGGACTCTATGTATGGGGACTCTGCACCATCATTTACCACAGTGAAGTTTTGGGCAGCTGAATTTAAACGTGGCCGTAAGAGCTTGGGAGATGATGAACGTTCGGGACGTCCAGAAACTGCAACCACTGACGATAACATTGCTAAAGTTTACCAAATGGTGTTAGACGACCGCCAAATTACAGTGAGAGAGATAGTAGAGGTTATGAAAATGTTCAAAGAATGTGTTTGTTGCATATTATATCAAGATTTAGGCATGAGGAAGCTGTCCGCGCGTTGGGTGCCGCGTTTGCTTATGTTAGATCAAAAACGTGTACGAATGAACATTTCCAACGCTCTGTTGGCGCAGTTTAGGCGCAATAAATCCGAGTTTTGGCGCCGATTAATTACTGTAGATGAAACTTTGATACACCATTATACGCTCGAAACAAAAAAGGAATCAAAACAGTGGACTGCAAAGGGCGAGCCGATTCCAAAAAAAGGAAAACTTGTTTTTTCGGCTGGGAAAGTAATGGCGACTGTTTTTTAGGATAGTTAATGAGTTATCTTAATCGATTATCTTGAAAAAGGAAAAACCATTACTGGAGCATACCACGCATCATTACTTGCCAAGATGAAGGTAGAAATTGTGGAAAAACGGCCACATTTGTAGAAAAAGAAAATCCTGTTTCACCAAGACAACGCCCCGTCTCACACCTCAGTGGTTGCCATGGCTAAAATCCATGAATTACGGCTTGAACTGCTTGACCATCTGCCTTATTCACCAGATCTAGCCCCAAGCGACTTCTTTTTGTTCCCTCATCTAAAAACTGCGCTCCGAGGACAGAGATTTTCGTCAAGTGAGGAGGCAATCACCTTCGTGAACAATTATTTTGCAGAGAAAAACGCCAAGTACTAATTGGACGGGTTAGAGAGATGGGAGCATCGCTGGGAGAAGTGTGTAGAGTTACAAGGAGACTATCTGGAAAAATAAAAAAGAAATTTGAGAAAAAATGTCTTGTATCATTGTTCGGTCGGAAACTTTTCAGCAACCCTCGTAGCCCTCGTCGTTGACGGTGATGGCCTGACCAACTTCGTTCTCAAAGAAATATGGATCGATGGCCCCGCCAGTCCAAAATCCACACCAAACAGTGACTTTTTCGGAATGCATTGGACGCTCTGGGATCCCATGTGGATTGGTATCATTCCAAATTGGACAATTTTGCTTGTTGACGTACCCATTCATCCAGAAATGGGCCTCATCGCTGAATAAGATTTTTCGATGAAAATTAAGGTCAATTTCCAACTGCTCCAGAGCCCATTCAGCGAACACATGTCATTGTCTATGGTCGTTTACGTTCAGCTACTGGGTCAGTTGAATTTTGTACGGGTGCAGGCCAAAGTTACGATGCAAAATTCCCCAAGTTGTGGTCTGCGAAAGATCGAGTTCTTGTGAGCCATGTGAAATCACCTGCCTCTGATTCTCCTGCACACACTAACGGACAGCGGCGATGTTTTCGGCAGATCTTGCGTTTCATCGACGAACGGGTGCTAGCTTATCGTTTACTGAACCAGTGGACTCAAATTTATCCACCACACTGCGAGCAGCTGTGTTCTGTTCGGGCAACGTTCCTAACGCTTCGCCTATTTTGAGAAATGAGAAAACAATAGTGATTTGGCGAAACAGACTGAATAAATGACAGCCAATTTGACAGATGTAGCTATCAATCGGCTATCAATCGGAGCTCCCTATTTGAAGATTCTGTAGTAGTGGAACCATGTGGCTAAAATGTGGCAAAAAACGAAAAACAAGTCTTTGAAGCGTGGACTAAGTGTAGCGGTCATAGCGACAAAAAAAGGCGAAAGGAGCGGTAGAAAGTGCACGTGCGAAAACAGTAGGTGCATTTTATAGTGAATTTGAAGAGTTACCTCCACAACCTATAATCTCCCGATAAACGACAAGCAGAAAACAATTAAAACATGCTGAAGCATTAGGCACTGTAACCATTTTTAAGATTACAGCACAAGAAGGAAAAACAACCACAAGATTCAAACGCCGTAATATAATAAAGATGAAGAGGGAAACCTAGTAACGAGGAACAACGAAATTTGCAATTGATGGAATGCGTATTTTAACGCCTTGCTAAACGAAGAATTTTCGAGCAGTACCATACCCCGACTATCACGCACGAACAAGAAATGGCAAATCTTACGGAAGCCGAAGTAAAAGAAAACATACTCTCCGAGGAGTGGGCGACAATCTGAAATATTTGGACTAAGTGCCCCTGATTTTAATCAATAAAATGATGACAGGCAATTGAACGTCTAACCAGTGAAGGACGACAGTAGAAATTACAGCAACTACGAATCGGTGAAACTAATGAAAACATACAATCGAGTATGTAGCTAGACAGTCGACTACAGAAGCAAGCAATGCGGCTTTGTGTGAGGCAGATTGCCATATGACACTGACGATAATGATGGAAAAACAACGCGAAGTTTTGAAGGATTAGCATATCGATAGAGCGTTCGATAGAGTTCCCAGAGATCTTATTTGGACAGCGCTAAGATGCTAGAATATACACGAAACGTAAGTGTACGCAATATGCACGTTGATATTAAAACGAAAGTTGAATGCACAGCAAGAATAAGGAAAGAATTCGAAGTTAAAGTTGGAACACCAAAGGAGTGTACAAAGTCCATTGCCTTTTAATATCGTGCATGATTTTCGATTAAAGCAGCACATCGATGAGTCGGGAACAACTCTTTCTATTATAGGCAGCGATATGGCAGCCCTTCAGACAAATCCTAATTCTAATTGGAGATAGACACTAGAAGACAACAGGTTACAAATTCTCGCTTTCCGAACCAGGAAAACAAATTCCTAACATCTACCATACCGGAAACCGGTAGTAGATAAACTTCAAGCTGCGCAGATCAGCTGGTTTTTCCATGTCCAAAGAAGGTGATCAGAAAGTCTAGACCAAGAAGCAATACAAGCTCAAGTTCCATCGGAGGTTCAACGAAGAGGCTGAGAGAAAAGTAACTGGATCACTCAAATGCGAAAACATCCGCAAACTTTTGGCCAATCGCCTCAACCGACGCTGTAACAATGCAGGTACATACATGGAAGAAATACCATCTTGATCAAAAAATTTATCAGAAAATTAAAAATACAAGTTTATTCATCTAAATCTATATTGTCCCATTCAAAGTAATCCCCATCGACTGCAACACACTTATGCCAGCGCTTGATCCAATCCTCGAAACATTTTTTATATTCGGTTTTCGGTATGTCCATCAGTGCTTCCTGCGATTTTTCCATTACTTCTTTTCGGCTGCTGAAACGCGTTCCCCGTAGTGGTTTTTTAACTCGATTGAACAGAAAGAAGTCACAGGGAGCCAAATCAGGTGAATTCGGTGGCTGTTGAATGGTACTCGTATTTGTTGCATTTTTCGTCAAAAAATGGCACTGTGCGACGGTGCGTTATCAAGGTGTAAAATCCACGAGTTTTCTGCCCACAATTCTGGTCTCTTTCGGCGAATTGCTTCACGCAAACGTCTCATAACGCAAAAAAACCCGTAATACTCTTTGCTTACTGTCTGGCCTTCTGGCAAAAATTCATGATGCACTACTGGTACACCGTTGTAATCCATGAAAACCGTGAGCATTGCCTTATTTTTTGACTGAAAACGACGTAGTTTTTTTGGTCTCGGCTCATTTGGTGAACGCCATTCACTTGCCTGATGTCTGAATTGCGTGTCGTACTCATAAACCCATGTCTCGTCTCCAGTAATGATCCTTTTGATGAATGTGGGATTGGATTCAGCCTCGCAAATCATCTCTTTTGCCGTTTGCGACGTCAAGACGGTCTCTTTATTGCGAGAAATTTAGGTCTTTTGGCACCAAATTTTCTGCTACACGACGAAAACACAAATGTCTTGGACGGATCCGTAGGCAATGTTCAAGTCCTCCGCTATCTCTCTGATGGTTAATTTGCGGTCATTGACCAACATTTCTTTGACTTCATCAATGTTTTCGTCGGTTGTCGATGTCGATGGTTTGCCACTGCGTTCATCATCTTCGATTGTCACACGACCACCGCTCGCGCTCGTGCCACTAGTAAATGACCAGTTTTCTTTAGAGAATCGTTGCCGAAACACTTTTCCAATATTTCCAACGTTCGTTTTTCGTTTTTTACGCAAAATTTAATACTCGTACAAGTTCGTTGTTGCAAATTTAAATCCATTTCTGAAATTGTAAAAAATCGGCAACACACACAGAAATAGATGTACTCTTGGCTACGTAACTTTTGCAAATATCAAGCTATGATGCTGAGAGGGAATATCGACAACAGATTTACCAACTTAACAAAAAAACAGAACTTAAATCGGAGCAATGAGAGCGCCACACGGTGGTGTGGTGCGGGAACTTTTTGATCAAGGTGGTATATACTACTTAACGGCACTCCCGCGGAGAATGCGTAGCATTGTTACCAAACTACTCGACTAAGGGTAACATGTCACCAAAGGTTATACCACACGAAATGTCCGACGTCTGGGTAAAAATTTGCAAGCCAATAGAATTTGTTTATAAATTTTTGTTTATTCAAAATATGATCCGTTGGCATCATCTCTTCTAACGTGATTCCGGTCAAATATTCATTTTTTGGAAAAGTAGCGACTTTTTGACGCCATGGCTTAGGAATGGTATTAAAAAGCAATCAGATTAGACCTTGTCTATTGGTTAGCAGATGCATTTCACTCAACTTTGCATGCACTGTGTCATCGGACTTGACGGCCTTTATCGTCTCTCCTGGTTAAAGAAATATACCACCAGACTTTAACCACAGCCGAGTGAAGACCGGGCTAGGTCTTTTGTAACGTAACGATTATATAGGATCCACTTTTCATGGCAGGTGATTATACGGTGCAAAAAGGGCTCACCTTGTTATAATGGGCATGCACAGATTTCAAGCCGCTTTGTTGGCTTTCCGGTTTCCCACTTTTTAAACCAATATCGAATGGTGGTGTGTTCGTTTTCCGCAATATCCTCAAATGTGTCACTAATATTCCTCGCAGCTACAGACGGATTATGTCCCACCTTAAGGCCATTCAGGAAAAAAACCCGAATTTGAATTGCCCATGGCAGTTTAACAAAATTGTTCCTAAAAACGATAACTGTACTTCTAACGAACTCTCACGATTACACTGTCGTACAAAATTACAAAGACGTTCACTCGAGAGCATCTTATTTTAGTCTTGAGGGAAAATCGGACATTTATGGTGGTACTACTTAGCTGAAATACAGTGAATTTTTCCGAATAACTTGAACCGTCCGAAATGTAAACTACACATATTTTAATTAGTTTACATTATCCATGTTACACTACACCAAAAGAGAAATCAAAACTCTTGTCCAAAACTGTCATACTTTAGACTTTAACCATTTTGTAACTATGCTCCAAAAAGAAATCATTCTAAATTGCTTACCAAAGTTGAATCCATTTCAGAACATACCTACATCCATATCCACATGCAAATGTCGCATAAATACACACATTTTATGTACGTTGCTCTCAAAAAATATAAATATTTTCTCCGAGGATGACCTCACTATCAGTAACAACATATGAGAATAAGAAAATCATCCCTATTCTTTAACAATGGTGGGAAAAATCCATGCCCACATGTAAATACGTGTGTATGTACAAACAAATTGGATGAGCGAATCCTTTAGAATTCTTTTATTCGCCCGAGGTGTCCGCAAATTCTTGTAAAGTCAAACGAAAAAAAAAAAATGTCCTTTCTTCTGCTATGACTTTCTTTAAGGGCAGAGTTCTTTGGTCAAGTAGTCATATTTTCATGGAATCACTTTTGATGATATTGCTTGCTGCTCCTACTACTACTACTACGCTAAAATGCTTGCCATTTATTATCAACTTTTGAAAATCTAAGGGCATTATTATGACAGCAGACAACTAGTCGTTGGTCAATGCCCCTTTCGAATTTACCCCCACCTCTGCACCCAGACCCTTTAAACTTACTCCTACAAACTTTGGTAAAAGTATGCAAATTATATAAGTCTCCGGGGAAAATGATTTTTATCTGAAGCCATAGTATGCTCTTAGTGTGTGTAGGTACATTTATTTGTATGAATGTAAATATGTAGCTGGAGAATAAGAGTATATGTACGTTTACTCAAGAGCGTTTAAAAAGGAAACGTCTCTGTTTAAAATCAAAAACACAATCATCAAGTGCTTCATTGTTGTCATGTATTTCCGCATTTGCATTTCTGTTACAATATTTCATATCATAACATCAAATTAGAAAAAAAATGGTTAAGTTGTTCACGACAAAATATGTTCGTTAAAATAAGTATAGTGTATCCCCAGATTAACTGCGATCCTTGTTTAGTTAACCGAAAAACTAAACAAACAAAAGATTTGCTCAATAGGCCCTTCTGGCGACCCTATATGCGAGTACATATAGTGGTAAGATCAACAGCAATTTATTAAATGATGGGAGCATTATAGTCGGTATGAGATCATTCAACCTGTCATCAGTTAACACCACCAAAGCAACTCACCTCCGGCATTTTAAAAATATTGGCTACAGTTTTCTCGAAAAAAGCATACGAGGTATGGATTGGATGCGTATTAACTACTTGAATCACAATATAGTGAGCATATTTAGTAGTTTCGTTCTCCTACAAGACAAATGATATGGGACGAATATACTATCACACTCGTGTAGTAGCAAGAGTACTTAAAGGTCTTAATATACACAAATCCGCTGGTCCAGAAGAGGTGTTCTTCTACGCTGGCAAAGCCACTGCGTAAGCTTTTTCATCAATCCTACTCTTCAGGACTCTTTCCGAGCAGATGGAATACAGCATTTGTCTAGCCCGTCCCCAAAAAAGCGAATCTTCTGCCTTCTCCTCCTACAAACCCATAGCACTTACATCCCTTCTTTCCAAGATCACGGAAACGCTAATAAACCGTCAGCTCATGAAATTTCTCGAAATACGAAAACTTTTCAACGACCGCCAGTACTGGTAATTTGATGGCATGTCTCACCGAAAAGTGGAACCAAAGCGTACATCAGTCCGGCGAAAGCAAGATAGTTGCACTTGATATTGCTAAGGCATTTGACAGAGTTTGGCATCAGGCTCTTTTGTCGGAAATGCGTGCTTTTGGGATCGACGACTCTCTTCTTCAATGGATTAGAAATTAACTTTCGGAACGTTCAATTCAAGTTGTCTTGGATGGTTTGAAGTCTGATATTCATAAAATAAATGCTGGTGTGCCCCAGGGCTCTGTTCTGTCTCCGACACTCTTTTTAATTTTTATCAATGATCTCTTGTCTGGCAGTTCTAATCTAATATATTCCTTTGCTGACGATAGTACTCTCTGCTTTTCATATTCGTTTCCGGACTCACGTCCCTGCTCTTCGGCTGTAGAAGGGGAACGCCAACGTATTTTAAGCTCATTAAATTCCGATATTGCCAGCATAACTAATTGAGGAACCGCTAACAGAGTAGAATTTAATGCTTCCAAAACACAATGCTGTCTGCTGTCACTAAAGCGAAATCTAAATACCCAGCCATTATCCATGAATGCCATTTACATCGTCGAAACCGAAAAACTTTCCATCCTCCGTATGCATATCAGTGATAACTTACGTTGAAATGACCACATATTCGATATCGTCAAAAATGCTGCAAAATGTTTAGGTTTCCTCAAGCGATGTAAGAAATATTTTACCCCCTCTGATCTGTCCTCAATATATAAGGCATTAATCCGCACAAAATTGGAGTACAATGTCCACATCTGGTCAGGTGCTCCTAAAACATCTCTGCACCTGCTAGATAGGATTCAAAACCATCCGATAAAACTCACAGGTGATACTAATATCAGTCAATCAATTGACAGCCTAGAACACCGATTTAATGTCTCCGGTCTCACTTTGTTTTATCGCTATTTCCACCACCAGTGCTCCATTGAAATCGCCAGTAGCATTTCGCCCATTCAAACTTTCAACCATAACACCCATCTCGCTATGAGTGCTCATCAATATACCCTCAAGCCCATTTTCGGACGTACTCTAAAATATCGTGATACTTTCCTAAGCCATACAACTCTCTTATGGGATGCCCTTTCGATCTCTGTGTTTCCTTGTCGTTATAATTTACAAAGATTTAAAAACAATATACATCGGTACCTGTCTTTTCTTCCTCCCTAAATTTCCTTCGCCCGCGCTGTGTACGAAAACTTTAAGGGTACCAAAACCCCTTGAGCGCGCGCTGATTAAAAAAAAAAAAAAAGTACGATTTGCGTTCAAGAGGTCCACTGATGATTTGAAGGCATGTCTCTCCGAAAAGATCCGCCCAAACTTGGAGTACAATGCCTACATCTGCAGGAAATTTGTCAAGCAAGCAAAAAGCACAAAAAAGTGACTGACTGGAACTCAAACAAGGAATCCCTCAAAGTATACAATAAAGAACTGATTACAGCAAAGCGACAATGCTGGACGTCATTCTGTGACAAAATAACAGAAACCTCTGAGTCACCGCGACTAAGAAATATCCTCTCTACAAATCCTATGATGTCCAGCTTGTTGAAGAAAACCATTGACACTTGGACGAACACTGGACATCCACTTTCCAGGCAGCTCCCTATTCACAGGCAGTAACAACACTAGCTCACAAGCTAGATTACAATTACAAGCTGCTCTGGGCGCTGCATAACTTTAAACCACACATGCCGAGCTACAAAGACGCTCAGATATTGTATTATCCTGCCAACGCTAGAGAATATCATGAGGATCTGCGTAGAAATGATCTACATCCTCTTGTCATAGAGAGAATTTAATGTAGTTTTCGTTCCCAAAGCCGAAAAATGTCCCAGAGGACCTCAGACTTATTAGTCTATCATCTTTCCTTCTGAAAGCTCTAGCAAGGCGATGTCCTTTCACCCCTTCTTTGGAACCTAGTGGTCAATGAACTGCTGACATATCTGGAAGCGATTGGTAGCAGAGTGATTGTTTATACAGATGACGTTGCTGTAGCCATCTCAGGTTAGCATCTTAGTACCATTAAAGCACACCAACAGCTGAACCTTAACAGATTAAACAGGCGCAGGTCACCGTAGATTGAGAATAAACTCCCATAAAACTGAACGTATCCTCTTTTTCCGGAAATACTAAATTCCAATCGTAGACCCTCCCTGAATTAACGGTACCAGTTTATTCCTCTCCGATACACAGAAATACCTCTTTCTTATTTTTGACAGGAAAATAAACTGGAAACCTAACATTCAAGAAAGAGTAAAGAAAGTAGCAAGCCATTGGGAACAAATGGGGTCTTCAACCTTGCATTACCCACTGGATATATGTACGCCTGGATACTTACCTACGTAGTGGTTGTGCATAAGCGGAGCCTTACGCACTACTCCCTCCGCGGGACTGGATATTCTGTTTCCCTTGACACCTCTCGACATTTTCAGTAGGCAAGCGTCTGCTATTAAAGCGACTACACAGTGGACAAATAAATTATTTGGCCATGCTAATATTTTTAATATGCTAGGAATCCTAGGACTACACTATGCCCCTATCAGTGCCGAGCTGACCATCGACAAGTGCACACGCACAAGTGCACTGTGTAATTCGTTCCTCGCGTGGAGTACAAAAAAACAAAAAAAAAATCGAGCGCGAGTGCAAAAACAAAGTTCACTGCTCACAAAACAAAAACAACAACACGCGAGTGCAGTGTAACCGAAATCCACAGTTCGAGTATAACAACCTTCCTGCCCCTGGTCAAACTGTTGCTTGCACTCGGTCACTGCCGTTGCTGTATTACATTGTCATGCAGCGCGTGCAGTGACTGAGTGTATGTCACAACCGATGGATAGCGGGCTGTAGGTTTGAATTTTGTTGGTGTGCTGGTTGCTATGGTTGCAAGGCCATAACACCCACAACAATTTCGGTAAACCAACTCTGAATTTTTACTTCACAGCTGTGCTTAGTAATGTCACTGTTTGTGGTTTTTGTGTTTGTCTTTCTTTATAATGACTCGGGAATTCAGAGTAGATATTGCCAATACTCGCGGGCTGAAAAGAAATCACTTTTCTGCGTACGTCCACATATGTAAGTACAGACCAGCTGTTTTAGCACTTAGTGAAACACAAGTAGATCCCCGCCTACACCTATCAGATCAGTCTGATCTGAAGCTACCTGGCTACGAACTAGTGCCACCATTCTTTCCCCATCGCGGTCCATGTAATCCCTGTTCCAATCCGGAATTCAATTTCATGTGGTTAAAATTCCATCTCCGTAAGCACATTATCCACTACTGCTTTATTTACAGAAGCCCCTAACTGGACAGCAATTTGACCTTTCACGAGTTTGATGCGCTGTCTGACTCCATTCAAAGAATTGTATCCCTGTATCCTCATACTGAAATCGTTATTACGGGCGATTTCAATATACACAATTCTGGGTGGCTTCGACATTCTGGACAGACAACACCCGAAGGACGGTGTGTTGAGATCTTGGCTGCGGAAAACAACTTAACGTAGCTTGTAAATGAGCTCACACGAATACCAGACGTTGACAGTCATACCTCCAACATCCTGGACTTGTTTTTAACTTCTCACCCTGATAAGTACATCGTTGATGTGTTCTGCCCTCTAGGCCCGACGGACCATTGTGTCATATCAGCTAATTTCTCGTACACCGACCACACAGTTAGAGAAAAGATTCACAAAAGAACCGTATGGCAATACGAGAAAGCCAATTAGAGCAGTCTTAACAGCTTCATTAGGAATTTTAACTGGTCGTTATGTTTCCTCGATAACGACGCGGATGCCGCTGCTGATATGATCACAGACACCAATCTCTGTGGAATGAGAAACTTTATCCCTCATCGGATGAAGAGTATCAAATCAAAAGAAAAGCCATGGTACGACTCGAGCTGTAAAGAGGCTGTCAGGGTTAGAGAAATGTTTTTTCGGTTCTTCAAGACCAGCCCAACTGAGGAAAATCGAAAAAAGTTCAAACGAGCCAGAAATGACCGCAACGCCTTTCTTAAAAGTGTAAAATTCCAATACGACCAAAAACGGAGCAAAAAATACTACAATGTCCCAAAGGCAGTAAAAATTGTTGGTCGCTCCTTAAAAATATTAGAAATTCTGCCCCATCCACAATCCCAATGTTCATTTACAATGATCTTCCAGCTGTCAGCTCTTTGGACAAGGCCAATCTTCTTGCTGCACACTTTGCGGCCAGCTCAACACTCCCAGATTGTCTCATCAGTATACCCTCAAGCCCACTTTCGGACGTACTCTAAAATATCGTGATTCGTTCCAAAGCCGTACAACTCGCTTATGGAATGCCCTACCTAGCTCTTTATTTCCTAGTCATTATAACCTTCAAACATTTAAAACCAACGTTCACCAGTACCTCTCTTTCCATCCTTCCTGATTTTTCCTTCGCCCGCGCTGTGTGCGAACATTTTAAGGGTACTCAAATAAATAATAATGCCTTTAGCGCTCGCAAATTATAAAAAAAAATGCTCCTGGATTGGTTTAACAAAGACTAGAGGAAGTTGCCTTCGCGGATGACAAGTCAATCCAGTTCTATAGGGATGGATCCATGACTAATAGTGGGGTTGGTGATAGTATTTTCTCAGATAAGTTTAATTTGACCTTCTGCCCTTCTGCCTTCCAAATCACTGTAGTATGTTGTAGGCGGACATTTTGGCGATTAAAGACAACCAGTCCTGGCTGAAGAAAAACGTGATATCTGCGAGGCATATCCGCATCTTATCAAATAGTCAGATCCCAATCAAATCCCTGGACTTGGTCTCACCAAATTTTAAAACCACCCTTGATTCAATTCAATTCAATTTCAATTCAATTGATTTACATATACAATTCGGGATTGTACAAATAAGACTTACAAAATGTCTCTTATAGGGTTACATTATATATTGGCATGAATAACATAAAGTTTTAATAAGCCTGAGTACTAATTAGGTACTAACCTAATGGGGTTAAGCTAGATGAAAGTTAAAGTTTGCGAAGTCCAACATAGATTGGTCTAACAACAAAGTTGATATACTCGTAGTCTACGGCGGAGAGTGAGCGATTTAATTTGAACCCGAGATTAGTAACAACCTCCACAAAATTGAGTTGCCTGTCGTTCAGGAATATTGGCGGTATTTCATCTGAGTTGATTATGTTTTTAGCTATTTGGTTGGATTAATTCCATCCATTACATAATGACCAGTTATATCTTTGAGACAAGTCTTCGTTTATTCTGACGACCAGATCCTCAACGAGTCTTGAAGGTCTCGAAAGATATATCTGGGCATCGTCAGCATAGAGATGAATTGCAACATTTGAGCATACTTTAGGTAGGTCATTAATAAAAAGACAGAACAAAATTGGGCCAAGTATTGACCCTTGAGGTACGCCTGCAGTTAAGGCGCTGAAATCTGAAGAATCGTTATTATGAATAACTCTTTGTTGGCGATTGTCCAAGTAATTAAAAACCATTCGAACAGATCTTTCACTGAACCCAAAATATAATTCAAGTTTTTGGCATAGTACGAGTACCATGTGATCGACGCTGTCAAAAGCTTTGGAAAAGTCTAGTAAACACAGCACCGTCAAAAGGTCCTTATCATATTCTACTCTTATGTCATCAAGGATTTTAACCATAGCTGTTGAGCTATGAATCTTCTCTTTGGACAGACATGGTAATATACTTATCGGACGAAAGTCGATTGGCAAAGAGGTGAGGTTTTTTTGGGGCAGGAATAACTTTAGCCAATTTTCAAATATCAGGAAAGCTGGAAGCGGTGATGCAAAAGTTAAAGATATGCGTTAGGCTGCTTAGGATATGGGTAGAATCATCTTTACAAATCGGATAGGTACTCCGTCCTCTCCTATTTTTTTTTTTTTTTTTATAATCGGCGCGCGAATTAATATAACGTTCCTCCGGAGTTTCAAAAAAAACAACTTTATTCCATTCTTTACAACCAACAAATGACAATGAATCTTTGATTTTATTCGCAATTTATAATAAGTCAACAAAGTATGAAAAACTGTGGGAACGGAAGCTTGAATTTGGTTCTCACACGGTTTTTCTTATGGTTTAATTTTACAAGTTGTGAAAAGCAAGCATGTTATCAAGAAAAGGTTTAGTGTTACAATAAATGAATTTTGAAAAGCAAGCACTTTAATTATTTTACAAAAAGGTATTAAGAGTAACATATGTATGTATAACATAACTTTGACAAAAGAGTATTATTAGTATGTATGTAACATATAACTTATTGATGTACACAATTTGATGTACATAACTCCTCCCGCTTAAGATGAAGCGATGGCCATGAAAGGCTGTTACTTGAAGACTTATCATGAGCTGGAGCTTCTAAATTTATATCATCTGTTTGTTGACTGGAGGCTGCATGATTCTGGCGACATTTCTTTGTATAGTTGATCAGGTACAAAATTAGCAGGATCATAGTTACTACAACACACATTGAAAGTGAATGATTTTGTTGTTGTTTAGTGGTTTCTGCCAGGGTAATAACTTCTGTGTTAGTAAAGTTGTCCGGGGTTAGTCTACTGGTGTTTAATCGATCTATAGGATAATATGAACTTATATTAGTGAATATTGAGGATATAATTTGTATTCTATCCCAAAATAAGTTTGTGTTGCCCTTATATACCACGTTGTTTAGGGTTACATCACATTCTTCGTAGTGCAGTAAAAGTGTTCCTGATATTAACTTGGTTTCGATTCCACACGTGGAGGACATTTCTATATTGGGAGAGTTTACTAAAAGTATATAATTTTCTTCTGGTTGCATGATGTTGGCTTGGTTCAGGTCTTCCGTTAAGAAACAGGTGGCTCTTTTGTTTTTGATTATGTTTGAAATGCACTTCTCCGTTGTGATATTCTTTAGGTTTCCTTTTGTGCAGTAGAAAACTTGTTCAATCATTAAACATGGTTCGTCAATCAATTGGATATAACGGTCGTTTATTAGGACATAGGGTTTGGTTATATTAATTGTAAGGGTTTTGTTTATAGGTAATTTGATTAAATGGTACAAGGTGAAGGATTCTTCGAACAGGATTGGTAATTTAATATTAAATATGATATTTGTATGGTTATAGTAGGCCTGTAGACTCAAGAATTCGTATATTTGTTCATCCGAAGAGAACTTTATTTTCTGATTTGCGATATGTTTATGTATAAATTCTAATTCATTCGGATTTAAAATTTGTTTAGGGACTATATTAAGTTTTGCAAGAGTTATAGATTCAGCGATTTCTTGTAAATGGTTCGTTAGTATTTCAATGTTGTAGTTAGTTTGATAAACATATTGCATATATTGAAAGTTTTCTTGATCGGTACGAATTCTCTGGGACAATGCTAATTGGTACTTTGTTAAATAATCTTCCAAATCCTTCTGTTGTGAATTTATATGTTCGGTTATGTTACTAAACCTTTCTATCATTTTGTTATTAATCTGGACCTGTTTTGTCATTTCTTTGTTCATGTCCTGTTGATTAGATTGTAATAGTTTAATGTCATTATTTATTTGTACAGCGTCATTGTCGTCCATGTTCCCTGTGATACTCTTAATTAGCGATCCTATTCCGTTGATAAACCCTCTTTTATTTCGATATCGAGGAAGAAGTGTTAGAAATTTATTTTCTAATTCCCTAAATTTCATATTTGTGACTTCTTTCATTGGACCAATGTTTTTATTTTTATTAATAAGTTCTACAGATCTTTTGATATTGCTAACATTTTCTTCATAAGCTGTCAAATTTATAATGTGTATGAATTTTGTATGTGTATCAATTAACCGTACCGGGCCTAATTTCATGGGAAGAAGACCTTGACTCTTCGAGAGGTCTTGAATTTCGATTCGTTGACTCATGGCCTGTGCTAACCTGAAATTTGCGTTTTTTTAGTAATTTATTTTTATGAGCTTTCCTATTATTTTTAGTTAGTACAGTGACTTTATTGTTAGTGACTACCTGTAACTTCTTTGCTTTAGGAGCTATTTTATTTCTTCTATTATTATATTCATATACTATATCATCTATACTAAAGTTGGGTGGTTCTTCACGATTCCTATTTAGTCTATCAATGATTGATCTATTATGCTTTTCAAGCTTGGTTGTTATTTCGCTATATAGTTTGTCTTGATAAGATCTTAATTTATTTATATAATCGTGCTCAGAGACATGCTGTATTGATTTCCTAAATTTATATGTTCTTCCTGTTATGAGTTCGAAAGGTGTCAAATTTGTAACCGAATGTATTGAATTGTTATATGTAGTCAATGCTTCGTTCAGTATGTCTGCCGGTATTTGTCTATTATTTTTGTCGTAAATTATTCTATAAATTTCAGTCAATGTTGAATGAAATCTCTCGACAGGAGAATTGCCTGTAGAGTTTTGAGGAGAGGTTATATGTAACTGAATCTGGTATTGATCACAAAACTCTTTAAATAAGTTTGAAGTGAATTCAGCGGCTGAATCGCATACAATTTTTTTGGGTGTACCGTGTTGGGAAAAGAATTGCCTTAAAGAACTGATTATATTGATACTATTACGGGCAGTTAAGATAAAAGCAGAAGCGAACTTTGAAAATTTGTCGATTATTGTAAGTATTTGTATATTGTGAATACTGTAAACATCTATGTGCAGAATATCGAGAGGCTTATTTGGAATTTCAGAAAGTTCATATTTTATTTTCGGGGGATGTCTATCGTACTTATATAATTTGCATTTCTCACAGTTGTTAATGACTTTAGTTATTTTCTCTTTCATTTTCGGGAAATAAGATGTTCTGCGGAGGTGATTACAGGTTTCATTAATGCCGCGGTGGTTGCTATCTATGTGATACTTATTTATAAGGGCGTCCTGTTGATCTGTATTAGTAATATCGTTTAGTTTTTCCATACATCGTATTAATTTAAACACTTTACTATTGGCGAAGTATTTGGAGTATACTTCTTGAACTATTCTGAAAGTATCATCGTCTGTGTAAATGGCTGTTAATTTATGGGGGTTTAGATATTCTTTGAGGATTGATACAATTATTTTTTCGTTATGGAGATCAGGTTGCCTAAATATACGTCTACGTTTTGTTTCGAAAAGGATATTATAAATCATGGAAGGCTTAACAATGCAGTTTGTTTTAATCAAAACCAACTGTTCCGTAAACTCGTTGAGGGGTCTTTCTGAAATATATATTCCGTCGTCGAGATTTTCATGTGCAGAGTGAATGGTAGACAAGCTTAAACTGTTTTCTAAATCATTAGCGTTATTGTGTAAGGATATATTGGAATTTGCAAGAGAATTTGTATCAGTAGATGATTCATTAAGATTAAGTTCGATACGACTGAGTGCGTCGGCATTTGTATTGGCCGTGCCCTTTTTATATACTATTTCATAATCGAATTCCTCTAACCTTAACCGCCATCTGACTAATTTTGAATTCGGTTCTTTTAGTGAAAATAACCAGTTGAGGGGTTTATGGTCAGTTATAATCTTAAATTTTCGACCAAACAGATACGGGCGGAAATATTTAGTAGACCAAATTATGGCCAAAAGTTCCTTTTCTATTGTGCTGTAATTCTGTTCTGTTTGAGATAAAGTTCTTGAGGCGTAGCAAATTGGCTTGTCAGATCCTATTGGGCCTTGACTAAGAACAGCACCAATTGCAACGTTACTAGCATCGGTCGTCAAATTAAAACTCTTACTAAAATCAGGGTATTGTAATAGTGGATCGTTACTTAATATATCCTTACAATGTTCAAAACATTTAACATAACGGTCGTTGAGGGTTATGCTTCTTCCTTTCTTTAAGCATTCAGTCAATGGTTTTGTTATATTTGAAAAATCTTTAATAAATTTTCTGTAGTAACCTAGCAGGCCAAGGAAGGACTTAATCTCCTTTTGAGTAGTGGGTATCGGATAATTTTTTATTGCATGAATTTTACTGGGATTGGGCTTAACACCATCTGGTGTAACTACATGACCAAGAAACTCTACTTCTTTACGTAAAAATTCTGACTTATCTAATTGAATTTTTAGATTGGCTGCACGTAATTTTGAGAAGACCTTTGCCAAATTTTCGATATGCTCTTGCAGCGAGGTTGAGAAAACTATAATATCGTCCATGTATACTAGGCAAATTTTGCCTTGTAAATCACGTAAGATATTGTCCATTATTCTCTGGAAGGTTGATGGGGCATTTTTGAGTCCAAACGGCATTCGAATGTACTCATAGTGTCCATGATCAACCGAGAATGCGGTTTTTTGAATGTCTCTGGGATCTACCTCGATCTGGTGAAAGCCGGAGGCCAGATCTAACGTAGTGAAATACATGCATTTCCCTAATTTATCGAGAATCTCCGTTATATTAGGTAAAGGATATCGATCGTCTATCGTTTTTTCGTTAACCTTACGATAGTCGACAACAAGTCTCCATTTCTGAATACCTGATGCGTCTCGCTTTTTGGGTACGATCCATATGGGACTACTCCATGGGGAATAGCTAGGCCTTATTATACCTTGCTGCAATAGGTTTTGAATTTGAGACTGTACCTCTGTTTTATGTATCTCTGGATATCGATAGGACTTCGTATATATTGGAACGTCGTCTTTTGTTTGTATACGATGTTTAATTACGTTGGAAAATGATAACTTCTGCCCTTCTATGAAGAAAATATCATCAAAATTTTTGCACAGTCTAAGAATCAATTTCTTTTCTTCATTATTAAGGTGATCGACCCGAAGTAATTTAGTTATGTCGGTTCCAGATAGAAGCTCAATTTGATTGTCAGTTTGACAAATATTTATATTATTAAATTCTTCGAAATTTTTAAATTTTTCTACCTTTATCGGTTGTTCTACAAATAATTTTTGTTCCATATTAGAGTTGTTTATTACCTCCAATTGACTGTACCATTCTTCAGATGTATATATTCCTTCAGGTATTTCTAGAAAATCATTTATTTTTGTTGGCTTGATGTATATTTCGCCATTTTGGATATCGACCGGTAATGTAACCAACATTTTGGATCTTGCTGGTATCATATAGATTTTTGACATTAAATTGGGTTTAAGCAATAAGGGAATAGCTGCACTTTGAGTTTTTAATAGTTTATTCTTAAGATCTATTGAAGCATTTAATTTCGCTAATGTTTCTAATCCTATCAGGCCGTCAAAATAATTGTGAAATTTAAATAAAAGAAATGTAAACTGTTCGTTAGAATTGAATTCAGAGAATGCCGGAAATGTGATTTGTTTATTGAGTTCATGTGTACTCAAAACAGTGGTGATTTTAACAGTGTTAATATTTTCATGATATTGGGGATTAGTAAGTTCGGGGTCAATAAAATTAGCAGAGGCTCCTGTATCTATGAGAAACTTTAGTTGTCGACCAAAAGGTGAAGTCACATTTATGTAAGGGAGAAGATTGCTACCGTGTTGATTAATTTCTAGGAACCCGTATTGTTTTCCGAGGCATTGGAACGAAAATTTTTGTCATCAATTTCATTCTCATGTATTGTTTCATTTCCAGTGACCTGTGGAACTTCATCATTTTGAATTTCTTCAATTGTATAATGGTCCAAATTAGGTTGGTGGTCGTAGTATCCATCAGGTAACACATATGTGGGATATTCTTCCCCATAATTTTCCTGATTTTGTGAAAAACTATGTACTTCTCTTATAATGTATCTGGGATTTTGCATTAAATTGTTTCTTTGATAGGGTTGTTGGGATTGTACTGGTTTCGGAAGAGTTTTAGCATTACCGCTAGATATTTCCATTGGAATTGGACGTTGCTGTTGGTAATTGAAATGTGGTTTGGATGCAGAAATGTTTACTATAGGGTTATTGAATCTCTTTTCTTGCTGATTGGGAGACTGAAGATGGGGTATTTGCTGTAAGGGCCTTATTTGGGGTTGATAAGGTTGAGATGGTTTAAACTGAGGTAAGTATTGAGGAAAGGAACTATATGGCTGTGTAACTGGTTGGTATGGTTGGAGCCGTTGATTTTGTGGGGGTCGTTGTGTCAGTTTGGGGAATGGTAGTGGGTTTGGTAAAACAGGAGGTTTCGGGTTTGTATTTTTTAAATAGTATGCGTTTTGTTCCTTGATACAATAATTTAATGCCTCCACCAAGGTTTCAGGTCTCATGGCTCTGATTGTTGAGCCCAATGGTTCTTTTAATCCTATAAGAAATGTATTTAAACACATTTCTGAATACAGCGACTTTTTTGCATCTATTACAGCTATATGTTTTTCATGTATACGGATATGGTTTGTCATTGTTGACAACAACTCAATGATCTTTGAGTAAAATCTCTCAACAGTATCATTGTCTTGTCTCAATCCATGCAAATCTCGAATCAAAGATGATTCATTCCGCTTATCTGAATAGTGCAAAATTAAATTAGCTCGTATTTGCTCCCATTCCGTCGGAGTCCCGTACATATTTAACACTTCATTGGCCTGGCCAATGATTTTGTTTCTAATAGCTCGTAATATAATGATAGCATATGATGTGCCGTCTAACTGAGGTATAAGCTTCAAAATTTCCTCTACGTTATTTATAAAATCATACAGAGAACGGGGGTTACCGTCGAAATGTGGCAGATCTTTAACGGCATCTGGTATACGTAAGCCATTAAATATATTGTTAATATCTAAACTACTTAATTGACTACTACTTGTGTTCCTATTACCAACGTTTGTAACAACGTTAGCGTTTACGCTTGAGCTTGAACTATCTAAATTCATTTCGGAAAGATTTGGAAAACTGGTTTTTACTATTGCACTAAGTTTTGAAAGATTATTTGTCTCTAGGAACTCGCACCGATTCGATTCTAAAGTTGTAAAATTGTTTTGAAATTCGTCAAATCTATCTAAGGATGAACAATAAGGTTCTTGAATCTTATTTCTACTTATTCTA
The DNA here is from genome assembly GCA_963966105.1 of Volucella zonaria. Lineage (NCBI taxonomy): Eukaryota > Metazoa > Arthropoda > Insecta > Diptera > Syrphidae > Volucella > Volucella zonaria. The sequence goes on along the minus strand of OZ014531.1, from coordinate 35,833,836 downwards.
TTTTTGGGCATAAGGATTATAAAGGATGAAGAAAGGAACGAATGTTAACCAATTAACAGACTTACATGCAAATGATTATAGTCATTATCATTCTCTAGCCGTAGGTTCCAGGAATTAAAGATTTGAAAACCACCAGGAGTCAGGATCTGCACACTTCTTGGACACGATAAACCTTCGTTATAATAACACTTGCATTAACGAGAATCACTTTCTCAAATAACGATTGCCGTCGTTACAAATGCACTTGCAATCACCAAGAGTCTTTGTACAGTCTTTAAATGTCCACACACTAACCGCAAGAATAACGATAAACCGTCGTTATTGGTATTGAATGTTCATTTAATATATCGCACTCCCGTATTCCGATTAATTTTAAAATGGATACACTTGTATCCTACCGACTGCGCCAATTAATATAACGTTCCTCCGGAGTTTCAAAAAAAACAACTTTATTCCATTCTTTACAACCAACAAATGACAATGAATCTTTGATTTTATTCGCAATTTATAATAAGTCAACAAAGTATGAAAAACTGTGGGAACGGAAGCTTGAATTTGGTTCTCACACGGTTTTTCTTATGGTTTAATTTTACAAGTTGTGAAAAGCAAGCATGTTATCAAGAAAAGGTTTAGTGTTACAATAAATGAATTTTGAAAAGCAAGCACTTTAATTATTTTACAAAAAGGTATTAAGAGTAACATATGTATGTATAACATAACTTTGACAAAAGAGTATTATTAGTATGTATGTAACATATAACTTATTGATGTACACAATTTGATGTACATAACTCGCGCTCAAGGGGTTTTGTACCCATAAAATGTTCGTACACAGCGCGGGCGAAGGAAATTTAGGAAGGAAGAAAAGACAGGTACCGATGTACATTGTTTTTAAATGTTTGCAAGTTATAACGACCAGGAAACACAGAGGTCGGCAGGGCATTCCATAAGCGAGTTGTACGGCTTAGGAAAGAATCACGATATTTAAGAGTACGTCCGAAAATGGGCTTGAGGGTATACTGATGAGCATTCATAGCGAAACGGGTGTTACGGTTGAAAGTTTGAATGGGCGGAATGCTACTGGCAATTTCAATGGAGCACTGGTGGTGGAAATAGCGATAAAACAAAGTGAGACAGGAGACTTTACGTCGGTGTTCGAGGGTGTCAATTGATTGACTGATATTAGTATCACCAATTAGTTTTATCGCACGGTTTTGAATCCTATCTAGCAGGTGCAGAGATGTTTTAGGAGCACCTGACCAGATGTGGGCATTGTACTCCAATTTTGGGCGGATTAATGCCTTATATATTGTGGCCAGATCAGAGGGGGTAAAATATTTCTTACATCGCTTGAGAAAACCTAGACATTTCGCAGCATTTTTGGCGACATCGAATATGTGGTCATTCCAACGTAAGTTGTTACTGATACACATACCGAGAATGGAAAGTTTATCGGTTTCGACGATGCAAGTGCCATTCATGGATAATGGCTGGGTATTTGAATTTCGCTTTAATGACAGCAGACAGCATTGAGTTTTGGAAGCATTAAATTCTACTCGGTTGATAGTTCCCCAGTTGGTTATGCTGTTAATATCGGAATTTAATGAGCTTAACATACGCTGCCGTTCCCGTTCTACAGCCGAAGAGCAGGGGCGTGAGTCCGGGAACGAATATGAGAAGCAGAGAGTGCTGTCATCAGCAAAGGAATAAATTGGATTAGAAGTAGCAGACAAGAGATCGTTAATGAAGATTAAAAAGAGTGTCGGAGACAGAACGGAGCCCTGGGGCACACCAGCATTTATTTTGTGAATATCAGACTTGAAACCGTCCAAGACGACTTGAATTGAACGTTCCGAAAGGTAATTTCTAATCCATTGAAGAAGAGAGTCATCGATCCCAAGAGCACGCATTTTCGACAAAAGAGCCTGATGCCAAACTCTGTCAAATGCCTTAGAAATATCAAGTGCAACTAACTTGCTTTCGCCAGATTGATGTACGCTTTGGTTCCACTTTTCGGTGAGACATGCCATCAAATCACCAGTGGACCTGTTGCTACGAAAACCATATTGCCGGTCATTGAGAAGTTTTCGTGTTTCGAGATATTTCATGAGCTGACGATTTATCAGCGTTTCCATGACCTTGGAAAGAAGGGACGTAAGTGCAATGGGTCTGTAGGAGGATAGAGAAGAAGATTCGCCTTTTTTAGTGACGGGCTGGACAAATGCTGTTTTCCATCTGCTCGGAAAGAGTCCTAAAAAGTAGGACTGATGAAAAAGCTTACGCAGTGGTTTTGCCGGCGAGGAAGAACACCTCTTCAGAAGAAGGGGAGATATACCATCTGGACCAGCAGATTTATGCATGTTGAGATCTTTGAGTACTCTTGCTACTACACGAGTGCGAAAGTGGATTCGTCCCATTGTAGATTCGACGCACTCGAGTGTAGGCGGGGACAAAGCACAGTCTGGGAGTGTTGAGCTAGCCGCAAAGTGTGCAGCAAGCAGATTGGCCTTGTCCAAAGAGCTGACAGCTGGAATGTCATTGTAAATGAGCGTTGGGATGGAGGATGAGGCAGAATTTCTAATGTTTTTGACGAATGACGAAAAATTTTTACTGCCTTTGGGACATTGTAGTATTTTTTGCCTCAGGTTTTGGTCATATTGGAATTTCACACGCTTAAGAAAGGCGTTGCAGTCATTTCTGGCTCGTTTAAACTTTTTTCGGTTTTCCTCTGTCGGGTTGGTCTTGTAGGACCGAAAAAACAGTTCCCTAACCCTGACAGCCTCTTTACAGCTCGAATCATACCATTCCTTTTCTTTTGGTTTGATACTCTTCATCCGATGTGGGATAAAGCATCTCATTCCAAAGAGAATAGTTTCTGTGATCATGTCAGCAGCGGCATCCACGTCGTTATCGAGGAAACATAACGACCAGTTAAAATTCCTAAAGAAGTTGTTAAGTCCGCTCCAATTGGCTTTCTCGTATTGCCATACGGTTCTTTTAGGAATCTTTTCTCTAACTGTGTGGTGGGTGTACGAGAATTTAGCTGATATGACACAATGGTCCGACGAGCCTAGAGGGGAGAGTACATCAACGCAGTACTTGTCAGGGTGAGAGGTTAAAAACAAGTCCAGGGTGTTGGCGGTATGACTATCAACGTCTGGTATGCGTGTGGGCTCATTTACAAGCTGGGTTAAGTTATTTTCCGCAGCGAAGATCTCAACACACCGTCCTTCGGGTGTTGTCTGTCCAGAATGTCGAAGCCAACCAGAATTGTGTATATTGAAATCGAACGTAATAACAATTTCAGTATGAGGATACAGGGATACAATTCTTTGAATGGAATCAGACAGCGCATCAAACTCGTGGAAGGTCGAGTTGCTGTCCAGTTTGGGGCTTCTGTAAATAAAGCAGTAGTGGATATAGCATTCGATTTTAAACTACGTATGACATTAACAACATTTGTATCAGCGACAACGCGAAAATCAAAAACAAAGTCATATGTTACTCGTAGATCATGATTAGGGGTGGAAGGTGGTTCGTTGATGGTAGAAGAAATAAATGTATTGTTAAGTTCATTACCATTAGGTATTCTATCAATTGCTGATTTTTTTCCAATACCAATTGCACGCAAGTTGTTCCTCAGCTTTTTCTAGGTTTGCTCAGGCCTCAACTAGGATGAGAAATATCTTTTTTTTTTGCTCTTTTTGTAATGTAAGTAGAGCGATTACGTGCCCGACAGAATATCTCCCAATTAAGATTTGTTGGCAATGACTTCCATTTAGCATACCATATAACTTATTACGTGTCTTCATCGCATGGTGTACTTCACTAGTGAACCATGGACATTTTTTGTTACGTATTGTAACCGCCTTTAAAGGGATATGTCTGGTAAATAAACCAAGTACTAGAGTTTGCAAATAATTGACTTTGTCATTCACATTAGAGGCAAAATAGCAGTTATGCCATGGGAGAAGGCTTGCGTCAAGTTGTAATGCGTCATTATCTACAGTGGGAAAATCTCTAAAATTAAATAATGTCGGTATTAGGATACGACGTAAGTCAACGTTGTACATAGAGAAAATAAGATCATGATCTGATATACCACCCAGACGTAGCTGGTCTTGTAGTAAGACATTAGTACGATTTGAAACCATGATGACATCAAGTCGGCTTGGGGGGTTGCTCGGAGAAAAGCGGGTAGCGAAGAAGTTCACAATCGATAGCCCTGCACCAGCCGTGAAATCTAAAATTTGGCGAGATTTACTGTCGGTTTTTAGAAGGTCAGCATTAAGATCACCACAAATAATAATGTGCTCGTAGAGTGCAGTATATTCGTGGATTGCTGTAAATAATGGCTCTGGAGAGTAGCATCGGTTTGCATTGTATGCAACTCCAACGAGGCATTTATTGATGCCATCGCTTACTTCTATTAAGAGACACTCAACTACGCTTTCTTTTGATTCCTTCAATTCTCTGAATTTTAGGGAGGTACTACAGTATACTGCAACTCCACCACCACATGTAGTGGTGACCCTATTATTTCTTATAAGTTTGTACCCTGATATTTGCAGATCATCTTTTAGGAAGATGGCAGAGCAGTTCTACTTCCACGTATATTGGATGCCGGAGTTTTAGGGCCAACGAAGTCGTCAAAATTGGAACCAATCTACTTATCCTACCGGAAAAATGTAACGTCCTTATACATACTAATCGCTGCATCCAAGCTAATACTGAAGCTGGATGCTAGTAGACTAGCGACCAAACAAATGTGGCCAAAACTGGATCTGAATCGCTCTAAAAGTTTGATCTTTCAAAAAAGGAAAAATCTCAACTCTCACATAGGTGTCATCACTGGACACTGTCTTATTTTTTGCAGAAGTTGCATGGACGAGGAGGAGGAAGAGACAATCTTCCGCCTACTGTACATGCCCAGCTCTCTCCCAAAGAAGGAACTTCCACTTAGAAGCTTTCTTTTACAACGACTTAAGCGATCTAAATAATATAGACGCTAGCAATCTTCTACGCTTCATCAGAAGCTCAGTAACGAGAATGTTTTATATGTAGGTACGAGTAGTTATAATAAAAGTTTTATCATACGGTCATCTAATGAAAGAAGGTGTTTTTGTTTTCATTCATGTAAAATATAAACAAAACTTGTGGGTGGATGAACTCTGAGTAAAGTCATCGGCTGGAGCAGGAGTTTTGAATTTTCAATTTTCTTTGATTAGGAAGGGCTACTGCCATTAAATCAAATACTTGCTAACTTATCGGTTTTTTGATGTGTTTAGAGCGATAGGATTATACGCACGGCCAAGTTCTAGTGGAATGCTTGCGCACAGTATGCCTATATCTACACGAAACGTTTTGAGCAGTTTTCGACGTTAGTCACTCAATAACTTGTCAAAGCAGTAAGCAGAAAACAGGCAAGGTGCTCTAGTCGATAGAGTATTGCAGATACTTTTTCTTTCCCTCGTTCTAAATGAAATATTTTTTCTTTGTTTCACATTTTTTCTGGCTCAAATGGTAGGATACAGAGTACTGCGATTATCGCCCTACCACTGCAAGATTAATCGCATAGAGTTCATGTGAGCTCAAGTAAAAGGATTCGTAGCAAGCCAAAATAAAACTCTCGATATGAAGGTCTTTAAGCTATTATTATCAGAAACATTTGAGGAAGTGGACAGTGAAAAATAGCTTGATTGCGTCAAACTTGTTGAACTAAAAGTTGAGCCTAAGGTGTGGGGTGTAGATGTTTTCGCCGAAACAGCAACTGAGGGAATTGTTATTAAATGATGAGAACGACGTCAGCAGTGAAACTTCTTCGAATTAGTTTACTTTTATTATACTATCATGTAGCGTTTTACACTCTTTCATACAATAAATAGAAATGAATAAAAAATGTAACTTGTGCAAAACATGTAGATGGCAACCCTATGGTAATTGCTGCTCAGCTGGGGTGGGTTCAGGGAAGAAGATATTTCCAAGAAACGCTTAATGGTGCAAAGACTAATAAAGGTTAGGCGCCATGCACTTTTTGCCTTAAGTGGAAGTGCAAAACCGTATGCGGCAAATAAATCGCAAAGGGGTTACCGCACAATATTCTATTGAAAAAAAGATTATAAACTTTTTGCCTACGCAGAGGGTTCCAGACCGTCCATCTGGCTCTAAACGTACAGCGTTGGGCTTAACGTGACCGTCTGTCACTCTACCGAGACTCCTGTCTCTTCTTCTCGTGGATCTATTGGTTGTCCCCTCCGACAAGCGTAAAAGCAGAAAGACAGAATTCAAGAACCCACCAATTCTTCCCACTAATATACTTCTCCAAGGAGACAACGGACGTAAAGTGAACGGGTAGAGCAAAGAGCGGATCGGGCAGAGAGACCGTGATGGAGCGGAGATGCCTTCTAAGGCTAAGGAAACTACCCGATAGGAAAGACAACATAACAGAAGGGCAAGAGCCGACGATTTTGTGAATGGCTCTTGATCACTAAAACGTTGGACGCTAGTTTCGTGCTGTCCTCCAAATAATTACTTCAACGGACCGTCCGTCCTACCTGCTGTGGTTGATCCTTCAAGATACTAGGAGGGTGCACCAATGACTAATGGACCCATGGCTGCCCACCACCCTTGTAGGATTTTGAAGAACCACGGAAAAGAATGTGGATGAGAGAGAAGCCGAGAGGAGAGGGAAAGAGTAGGACTTGTTGTGAAAAATTTTACTACAACAATAGTTAGGGGTTAAAGGATAAAGCACGAGTCGATATATTTGATTTTTTGTTCAAGGCAATGTGGAAGAGAAAATTAGACCCCGCACAGCTCTGTATTATTCAAACATACCTGGCAGTACTAGGACCACATAGAAATCTGCAGACTTAAAAATCAGAAACAAATGTCAATTCTAAAAAAGCCCTATTGGAAAATACAAAGCCCATGATGGTGCAAAATATAATTTTCCTGAACTAATAAGCAGATACTACTCGTACCAATTATTTGTGATACTTTTGGAATACCACGTAAGCAACATGACATCATTTGTAAATATGTTATACACATGCACAATTAAATAGCTTCTTGCTATGCTACTCACCCTCCACATACCCACGGTCACGCTATCTCACAGGACCATAAAGTAATACCACTCGGTCCCAAAATGGAATTTTTCCCAACGATCTCTACCTCTGTCAAATGAATCATCAACTGAACAAGAATGTGCTATAGCTGCATTGTGAGCAAGAACGTGGATGCTCTTGAAGAGGTACAGTGTCACGATTGCAGCGATTTGAATCACAACATTTGGAGCTGGAGCTACTGACGACGGGTGTAATGATTCCATCTGCGAGGACATTGATCCAGAACTGAAAACATTTCAAATCACATCAACACAACAATGTTCAAAAGACTCATCGAAAAATATTTCACTTTTATTGCAACGGTTAAAGCAGCTTGAAGAAATATGGGACAAGAAGTATGTATGCATATTCGAGAAGTCTAAGATGTCAATTTTCTGATATTGAACAATGAACTACGTAAATTCAAAAGAAAGAGAATGCATAACTATTATAGCTCCGACAATCTACAAACTAAAGGGAGACCAGATAAGAACGATAGGAAAAGAAATATAAATAAAACAACAACGGTGTGAGATATAAAATAGATGTTGGCTTTATTTTGAAGCTACGTTCATGCCATTATGTGTGGAATAGCACAAATGGCCCGCCCGGATATATCGTTGTTGTGGGCCTCTGACCACAGAAAGGCGGCTAACATCGCTCTATACCCGAGACCATTGACGGTGACGATGCCTTCTTCCTCATTTCGAAAGAAATTAGGTCCGATAATGCCGCCATGTCGTAAACCGCACCAAATAGTCAATCTTTGTGGATACATTGATACTTGGATGGGTAATCCTTGGAGAAGCAATGGGTTTGAAACCTACAAAATATAAGTGTAATATTGTTACTACAAGGCCAACATTAACAGCTATAGAAGATGCACTTAAAAAATTTTGGGAAATTGTTTCTCACGATAGACAGACAGACAGACATTTCAAATAAAGAGCTTAGTTGTGAATTATACTTCTCAGACAACGTTCAAAGAGATACATCCGGTCGGTTTGTGGTTCGGTTGTCATTCAAACAGAACCCAATCACAAATCTAGGATCATCATTTGAAATGTCAAGGCGTAGATTACTCTCAATAGAACAAAAACTGAACAAAAATTGCGAGGTTAAGGAACAGTATCATCAATTTATGAACGAATACATCGGTTTAGATCATATGTCAGAGATTTCTCGTATTCCCAAACACAACTATTTTCTACCTCATCACTTCGTTCGCAAACCTAAAAGTTCCACGACCAAGAACTGCGGGTTGTATTTGACGGTTCAACGAAAATTTTAACTGGAAAATCGCTTAACGATATTCTATTAACAGGTCCAACGGTGCAAGCAGATCTATTTTCAATTATCATGCGATTTCGAGGTTATAAATATGTTTTTACAGCCGATATTAGTAAAATGTACCGCCAAATACTCATCGACTCTAGAGACAGAGTATTTCAAATGGTTCTGTGGCGCAAATCACCCGAGAGCTACTACACTCCCTATCAGCTTAATACGGTGACATCTGGCTTATCATCGGCTCCATATTTAGCCACACATTGTCTACACCAACTGGCTATTGACTCTTCAGATTTATTTCCTCAAGCATGTTCAGCATTAGAGCATAATACCTCTGTGGACGATATTATGACAGGAGCAAATGATCTTGATAGTGCCATATCGTTACAAAAGGCATTAATCACACTGTTATCAACTGCAAAATTTGAACTAAGAAAGTTCTGTGCCAATGATCCGAAATTACTTGAAACTATTCCTGTAGACCATAGGGAAGCCTTTTTTTCCATAGGCGATAACGAATTCGTAAAAACTCTCGGTCTTATTTGGCAACCATGCTTAGACACTTTTTTCAAATTCCTCAACACTTGCGAAAATATTCGATCTCCTGGGAATATTGGGACCAGTTGTGGTGCTAGGAAAAATTTTCCTTCAACAACTTTGTAAAATGAAAGAACTCTCTTAGGATGACCCACTTCCACCAGCATTAAGTCTCAAATAGAAATCCTATGTTATAAGCATGACTGGACTTGTGTCATTTCAAGTTTCAAGATTCATATTTAGCTGCGATTCAATCGAAAGAGTTGAACTACATTCGTTCTCAGACAGCAGTGAAGTAGCTGGCTTTTATGTGGAAAATCAAGAGCAGCTCCTTTGAAAATTATATCTATTCCTAGATTAGAACTATGTGCTGTTCTTCTTATGGCTGAATTAGTCGCTAGAGTCAAGGAAATCTTGTCCTTTCCGTGAATAAAACTATATTTTATACAGATTCACAGATTGTCCTACGGTGGCTTCAGTGTCCCTCCAGAGTGACTAAGATAAAGGATCTAACAGCGAATGGAGTGTGGAACCATATATCAACTAAGGCCAATCCTGCTGACTTAATATCTCGAGGGGTATTGCCTGTCAAATTAAAAGAATCTTCCCTGTGGTTCAACGGCCCTGAATTCCTACAGATCAACAGTAGCGAGTTTTCAGAGCACGAACTCTCAATTCCAATGGAAGACAAGCCGGACCAACGTAAATTAAAGATGGTTTTGCTAGTTTCGTAAAAAAGGGATTTATTGGATGTGGAGTGGGACATAACCACTCATTACCAAAACTGGAACGAATCTTCGCATATGTCTACAGATTTTACCTGAACTGCAAACCAACAGGTGAAAGAATCACCTTAAACCAATAGAACTTCAAGTAGCACTCAAAGGTATACTTAGAAATGTTCAAGGTATTGCATTTCACACATTTCTGAACGGGAACAGATGCAGAGGTGAAAGCGAGCGCCTTAGGTCACTTTCACCGTTTGTCGACAAAAAAGAAAATCTCATTAGGGTTGGCGGTCGTATTTATAATTCTAACCAGCCTGGTCCTCAAGCTCTTCTGGCATCCATAAGGCAAATGTATTGGCCACTATCTGGTAGACTAATGGCTCGCAAAACCATCAAAAGCTGCGTCAGATGTTTCAGAGTAGAGCATCTAATGGGAAATCTTAATCCAGGACGTCCATTTCAAACAGCAGGCGTTGATTTTTGTGGTCCATTTAAAATCTACATTCGAGTTCGAGGTAAAATGCCATAAAAGCTTGTATCTGCATTTTTGTTTGTTTTGCAATGATAGCCGTTCACATGGAATTAGTGGGCGATCTCTCGACGGAGGCATTTATTAGCGCGCTACGAAGGCTTATGTCCAGACGAGGGCTATGCAGCACAATCTTTTGCGATAACGCCACTGAGATCTGGATATTTGAAGAAGAAATGTCAGATTTTAATATAATTCCAAACTTCACATTCGATGCTCTCTGTAATGATGATTATGCAGCTGGCGGTGTTGCAGTATTTTATAGTAATAGGATAAAAGAATGTGTAATTGGAAAGTATAAACTAGCAAGTGCAGATATTATTAGTGTTAGTTGCGTGGTTTCTGATGTCCATTTCTGTTTTATCTGTATCTACAGATTGCATAAGTGTGCTATAAAAACCTTTGTAGATGAGTTCTTAGTATTTTTAGAAAGTATAAAAAATAAAAATATAGTCTTATTGGGTGACTTTAATATTAATATCCTCGCTGATTCTTCTGATGTAGATTTCATTTGACTTAAAGTCTTTAATTAACCAGCCTACTCGATTCAATTCTTGTTTGGACCATATGTTTATAAGATTACATAGGAACAGCCGCGTAGTCTATAAATCAATAATTTATGACCTGAAAATAACTGACCATAGTTTAGCCACTATTCAGCTTAATTGTGAGATTGCCAGACAAAACTTATCTGCAGGCAGAGAATTTAATAAAATCGATTTTGTTGCCTTAAAAACACATCTCAATTTTGAATTCTGGGATGAAATATATAATTCTACTGATCCTAATACCGCTCTTGATTTGTTTCTTTCAAGACTAAAGTACTATATTTCCTTGTCTTGCCAGAAGAATAATATAAGGGACAGTAGGTTAAAGCCTTTAAAAAACTGGATGTCCATCCCACTTCTTAAAAAAATTAATAAGAAAAAGAAAATCTGTTTACTTATTCAGAAACATCCTAATAATGCTAGACTTAAACGGTATTACAAGAGGATCTGTCGGGAAGTTAAATCTGACATTTCAACTTGCAAAAATAATTACTTTACCCGTAAATTAGCTAATAATATTGGCAACTCTAAAAGAGAATGGCAGGTTGTCAACGAAATTCTTAATAAGAATAAACCCTTCGTCGATATTGTGTTGCTAAATGATGGCCTTGAGATTTCTGCGCCATTGGAAGTTGCCAATTTATTTAGTAGTTTCTTTTCAAATATTGAGAACATCACATTAATTCTAATGACAATTCTTCGTATTTTAGTGAGAATACCATACTGGAATCTAGCCTTCAACCAGAAAGTTTTTTCTTTGAGGAATTTACTTCAATTGAAATTCAAAAAATTATAAATTCCCTCAAAGCTTCTAATTCACATTTACATGATAATATCTTAAGCAATATATTGAAAAATATTTCATTTCAGATTTCTGATGTTCTATGTTTTATCTTTAATAATTGTGTTCGTGAAGGAGTCTTTCCGGATTGCCTAAAAACAGCAGTGGTAATTCCTCTCCACAAAAAGGATGATACCAGAGTATTGAATAACTATCGCCCTATTTCCCTTTTGTCAGTTTTTTCAAAAATCTTTGAAAAGGGTATAAAGCGTAGAATGATATCTTTTCTTGACAAGATCCTTTTTTTTAGCGACTGCCAGCTTGGCTTTAGAGGTGGTAAGTCTACAGAAAGTGCATTATTAAAGCTGACTGGGGAAATATATGATAGTTTGAATAACTCACAAATCCCATCTTGCCTTTTTATTGATATTACAAAGGCATTCGACATGGTTAATCAGACTATATTGTTAAATAAATTGTTTAATGCAGGTTTTAGGGGCTTTATCCTTAAGTGGTTTACCTCGTATCTATTGAATCGTAAACAAGTGATAAAGATTAAAAACGAATTCAGTTCCGTACGTTTTTCCAATATAGGTGTTCCTCAAGGATCTGTATTGGGTCCATTACTGTTCCTGATATATGTAAATTCTTTATTCATTCAGCTTTTTAGGGGCAAAATGACAGCTTTCGCTGATGATACAGCCATCTCCTATTCAAATATGAATTATCATAGCTTACTATCAGATGTAAATTGGGATTTAGACATTTTAAGAAGATGGTTCAAGAAACATAGCTTGGTAATCAGTAATAAAACTAAGTTTATGATGTTTAATATCAAGGGTCTAATCTGCAAAGATCTGCCCTTATATTATCACTCGCCATATTGCCAACGGTTCTGTTTAGATGATTCACTTTTAGGTAGCTTACCGACATTTTTTTGAAAATATAAGTTGCAGTGTAGACTGCTTTAGAATTGAGTGTGTTGATAGGTTTAAATACCTAGGTATTGTTTTAGACCATATGCTATCTTGGACTGATCACACAACTTATATAAAACAGTATTTAAATAAGGTCGTTAGGCAGATTTACCACCTTAGTCTTTACTGCAATACGCAAATTTTAAAAATGGTGTACAATGGTTTACTTAAATCTAAAATACAATATGGTATATCTTGCTGGGGTAGTGCTTATTATAATAAAATAGAACCAATATTGACTAAGCAAAAGCACGCAATAAGGATTATAACCAAAGTAAATCGTAGAACACCCAGTTTTGAATTGTTCAAATGTCTTTTTATTCTCCCTCTGAGACATCTGTACTGCTATAAGGTATTAAGAATATTTTTTGACAACTCCGGATACTACAACGTAAGACTTGATGATAGATATAAGCTACGCATCAATACCATGCACTTCGCCACTATCCCAACTACACATAAAACTCACTTCTCCCGTTTCTTTTACGTTACTGCGCCTCGCTTATTTAATTTGTTACCTGTAAACCTTAGGTGTGAGAGAAAGAAATCAGTATTTTTGAAAAATGTTAAAAAATTGCTCTTTTCTTTTAATCATAATGAAATCGATTTGTTCTTTAATCCATTGGTATAAAATGAATTTTCTATCTTTTATTTTTATTTGATATCACTTCTCTATTAATTGTATATTGTACTCGTATGTCATTTCCCCATCAATGATCTTTTTTAGTTCGTATACACATAAAGTAGTATGTACTCTCGACTCTTGTCTTCTGACAATAGATTGTACTAAACTATTCTTTACAAATTTGTTAATTCATAATGTATCTCAAAGAATTTGTAGAATTGTACTCGTATTTATCATTTGTAAAAGAATAAAGAATTATTATATTATTATTATTATTATTATTAAAATTTTATCGGCGCAAGGAACGAACTTTCGGCACTGGCGAACTTATTTAAGTCTGAGAGTCATCAAACTGCTATCAATGAACTTTGCTTAAAGGAAAAAATCAACTGGCGACTTATACCCCCACGGTCGCCCATTTCGGCGGGCTGTGGGAGGCTGTTGTGAAGGTCGCGAAACACCATTTGACCCGAGTTGTCGCAGATGCATCGCTGACATACGAAGAGTTGTTGACAGTAGTCGTTCAAGTTAAGGGAATATTGAACTCGCGGCCCCTCACTCCGTTATCGACAGATCCCATCGATCTAGAAGCATTGACCCCGAGACATTTTCTGATCTCCTCATTTCCAGATCCTGACAATACGCAACAGAAATTCAGCAGCTTGTCGCGCTTTCGTCGGCTTCAGTACATGCAGTAGGTACGAGTATTTTAGCGGCGTTGGTCTAGAAAGAAGTAAGTGGCATGGATCGCAACAGAATCTAACTTCCGGAACGTTATTTATCGTCAAAGAAGACAACGTTCCGCCGCTCAAATGGTTATTGGGTAGAATAACCAAAACTTTTCCAGGTAGTGATGAGAGTTGCAGAGGTTAGGACTAGTACTGGAGATTCGTTATCAACCTTTTTCCTTTACCCATCAAAGATGAACCTACAGCAGATGTTCATGGCGGCCGGGATGTTTAAGACAGCACATTCTGTTCAAACCAACGAAATGCGTTACATAAAGGTTCATCTTTAATGGGTAAAGGAAAAGGAAAAATTTTCAGACACAATGATAAGCGAGAGAAATTTTGAAAACTAAAAGAATTAGCAAAGATGCTCACCATGCAAGCTAATTTTTATTAACTTTGCATACAACTTCATCTTGATTTAATTTCTAGGACTATATCTAGATGGACTTACGAACGTTTGGAATTTTAAATTAGAAAGTATTTTTTCAAGAAGAAAACTCTAATAACAAAAATTTATCACAAACGATTTTTTATTTTTTTTTCTAATAATGCCTTTTGTATACTTCAAACAAATATGTTATTAAGTCAATACATATTTGTATATACTTTTAATTGTGCATATCTTAATACATAAATATATGCGAAAAATGTCGCATAGCATTAACATGACGTCGGAGGATCAAATTCATTATCATGCTTCCAACGTAATTTTAAAGGGGTAACAGTATAGTAAGACAGCTTCGAGCGTTATGCAAACGACATTCAAAATACAAAATTTATTATATGAGTGCACCCAACCAGCGCTTGACCCAATTTTGCTTCTGGGGTAAAAGTCACGCCACCAACAGTAGCAGTTTGTTTCGTAGCAGTAGCAATAGGAATAGTAGCCAACAGCGGCATCAAATGAGCATCAATGAAAATAAATCCTTATAAGGATTATACAGGATTTTGATACATTTGCGTACGTTCGAAGCTTAATATTGTCATGGTTACCACATTGCAACTCTGTTAAATTGTATTCATGTGTGGGGTGGGGAGTACTCGCCCAAACTACAATATATACTCGTATGTGTGTTACATACTCATGTATGTTGTACGTATACAAACGACTTCACTCAATTTTATGTCATTTCGCAATGTGACCAAACACAATAATCACATGAGTAGAGCATAAACACTTACAAATTAAGACGGTTGTGGCACAAGATACAAGGTACAACCTTGACTTCAATTTGATATGTCAATGCGGTGAATTGTAGCAAGAATTTACGTTGTGATGAATCCTTACAGACTTTGGGATATAAAATTAAAATGAGAGGGGACACTTTATCATGAATAAAATTGAGCAGGTTCGTCATACAATTAAAATTCAAAATATGGGGCAAGTGTAAGATACGAGTGGGGTTATCTAGCATTTTTATGAGCAAATTTATAGTATGTACAAATTCCAACATTTTCGAAGAAGTAACTATGTTGTTTTAGGTTATCTTTGGGTCATGGAAAATTTCACCGTGAAAGTCGATATTTGTCATTTGCTTGAAAATAAGGACACAACATATAATTAAACCGAATTCTATATACAAAGTGCCAAATACTATCTTGATACATTCCCGGAATGCATTCAGAAAATTGAAAATACAAGTTTATTCATCTAAATCTATATTGTCCCCTTCAGAGTAATCCCCATCGACTGCAACATACTTATGCCAGCGCTTGATCCAATCCTCGAAACATTTTTTATATTCGGTTTTCGGTATGTCCATCAGTGCTTCCTGCGATTTTTCCATTACTTCCTCTCGGCTGCTGAAACGCATTCCTCGTTGTGCTTTTTTAACTCGATTGAACAGAAAGAAGTCACAGGGAGCCAAATCAGGTGAATTCGGTGGCTGTTGAATGGTACTCGTATTTGTTGCATTTTTCGTCAAAAAATGGCACTGTGCGTTACATGGTGCAAAATCCAAGAGTTTTTTGCCCACAATTCTGGTCTCTTTCGGCGAATTGCTTCACGCAAACGTCTCATAACGCCCAAATAATACACTTTGTTTACTGTCTGGCCTTCTGGCAAAAATTCATGATGCTCTACACCGTTGTAATCCATGAAAACCGTGAGCATTGCCTTCTTTTTTGACTGAAAACGACGTGTTTTTTTTGGTCTCGGCTCATTTGGTGAACGCCATTCACTCGCCTGATGTCTGGATTGCGTGTCGTACTCATAAACTCACGTCTACTGGAGAATGATCCTTTTGATGAATGTGGGATCGGATTCAGCCTCACAAATCATCTCTTTTGCGACGTCAACGTCAACTCTTTTTTGCATGAAATTGAGGTCTTTTGCCATCAACTTTGCTGCTACACGACAGAAACCCAAATCATTAACCAATACGTCTTGGACGGATCCATAGGCAATTTTCAAGTCTTCCTCTATCTCTCTGATAGTTAATTTGCGATTATTGACCAACATTTCTTTAACTTCATCAATGTTTTCGTCGGTTTTCGATTTCAATGGTCTGCCACTGCGTTCGTCATCTTCGATTGACTCACGACCACTTTTGAACCGCTCGTGCCACTGGTAAACGACCGTTTCCGAAACACTTTTCCAACATTTCCAACGTTCGCGCACCACTAAATTCGCCGTTTTTTACGCAAAATTTAGTTCGTTGTTGCAAATTGAAATCCATTTCTAAAATTGTAAAAAATCGCCAACACACACAGAGATAGATGTACTTTTAGCTACGTAACTTTTGCAAATGTCAAGCTATGACGCTAAGATTTAGAGGGAATGCCAACAACAGATTTACCAACTTAACAAAAAAGAACAGAACTCCAATCGCAACAATGGGAGTGCCACACGGTGGTGTCCCCGGGGAACTTTTTGACCAAGGTGGTATAGCAAATTAAGCATTTGTCTTCTTTTACCAGATGGAGTGAAAAGTGGTGCCTTGAAGTCCGTTCATATTTAGGCAGACATGCCAAATTTCAGTGCGGTACTGTCTTTAGCTTTGTTTTGACAGCTGATTGTTGTTGACGTGTTTGGCATCATGTTGAGTATGGACAAAAACGATTTTCGTTCTTTCATAAAACATTTATTTTTTGAGAGGCAAAACGGCGAAGGAAACAAAAGAAAAGTTGGATAAATATTATGGGGCTAATGCTCCGTCAGATTACACCGTCAAATATTGGTTTCGAGAGTTTCGTGGTGGCCTCAACTTCACTCCACCGATCAAGTCCGCAGCGGCAGGCCCTCCGATGCGGTTACAGAGGACAATGTCAAAAAAATACATGAAATGGTGTTGGCTGACCGGAAAGTGAAGGTGCGCCAGCTAGCAGATACCACAAAGATTAGTACTGAGCGCGCACGCCATATTTTTGGCAATATTCTGCATATAAAAAAGTTATCCTGCCGCTGGGTGTCGCGAATGACCAAAAACACGAACGCGAGAGCACTTCGAAAGAGTGTTTGGACTTGCTGTTGCGGAATCGGGCGGACTTTTGTCGTCGATTGGTAACTGGATTTGGATCCCTCGGACTATTATCTCTTCCCAAACCTCAAAAGATGGCTCATCAATAAAAAATTCAGATCACGCTAGGAAATCATCGAGGCCTTTTAAAAAAAAATTTTTTTTAATTCCCAAGGAGGTCACTTTTCACTCAGAGGAAGCCGATGATTGAAATCAACGTATATGCTGCTTGTTCAATTTTGATTCACATTTGTATTTCTTCTATAACATTTCAGATAAAATAAAAGAAATTAAAAATAGCCCGGCACTCGATAGCCGCTAAAAGAGTTACTTAGGCTTACTATCGAAAATTACTATTCAGAAATAAGTAATAATGCCATCAGTATCTACAATATATACACATCAACATGTGTATGTATTTCTAATGCCGAGTACTTAATAACCATAACCCCTTTCATATCTCATTCTCTTACTGAATTCGGAGAAGTGTGCCCTTACGTCATGCAAGGTGCATTCACCGACACAAGCGGAAAGTCCTCAAAGTGACCACACAAAATTATCAGCCTGTTTTTCTCGTTACTTGAAGAATGGACCATAACTTATGTCATCAAGAGTCAAACAAGATTTAGCCTCAGGATAAATTATTGTCTTGCTGTCTTGTAATCAAGTGGAACATCCTTTTTGGGTCTTTTATTAGTTTACACCTATTAAGAAAGGTTGTCTGGTAGTAAGATAAAACAATTACCCAACGTAGGTTATAAAGTCTGGAGATGTTTGAATATCCTATCCTATCAAGATCTACGAAGCAGGAGCAACGCATAAGACGAAAAACGATTAAAAGCAATTTGAACTCACCTGAGGATTGGAAGAATTACCAACCCACAAACACACATATACTCGTACACACACACGAATTGACCTTATCAAATGTGACTTTTAAATGCACCAAGAGTCATGGACGTTCTCCGACAGAATGTATCTTTAACGAGTGACTCACTTAAATTACCTAGCACACTACTACAAATAGGTAATTTTCGTGTCAAACACCGAAATCACATTAGTCCATCGTATTCAAGGAATTTTAATTGTCCAAATTGAGCGCCGACTCTAAATGGCTGAATTATTTTTAGTAATGAGTGGACATCTCTATTGGGGGATCAACCTCTATGAAACCGTATAATGGCGGTGATAAGTGCCCTAATGGTAATTTGAGTGAACCAAGTGGTAGTGTCTTAGGTAAGCTTATAGCAAAGGACAGTCAAATAAAGTGATTAGGTAGCAACTTTTGAGGCTAAAATTAAAAATGTGTACGGACAGCTCATCACTTACTGATGTATTTGGATGTGTAGATAGATGCATATATACATACATTGAATTTTATCTGAACCGATTTAGGTGGATTTATACAATGACGAGACGCACCATTCAATATCGTTTTGTTTTGTTAGCCCTCTAGCAATTCTAGCACGTCACAATTCTTTTTATTATTTAAGCGGAATGAATAACACCTTGGAGAGTGACAGCGTCAGACTTCAGAGTTCAGACATGACCTGGATCCAGCTCTTTGATTATCTACCACGAAAAATCATCACTTAACGTGTATTTTATTGCAGGTCGTTTCCGCACAATCTCCTAAACCAGCCTCCCTCTACAGGACAAGTCTGTGCCTCTTTCAGATAGAATTGAGGCATTCTGTATACTCGTATACCTACATATATACAAGTGGTATGTACGTTATATGCATAACGATGTCAAACAACTTTTTATTGCCCATAACAAATTATGTTCAGTGTTTTTTTTTTTTTTCTTTCTCAGCAGCATGACTCTTTTCGCTTAATGCTTAATGGACATTGTCAACGGCAAAAAGGATGATCCAAGAGCCAGCAAGAAGATGCGTTAGGACGAGAAAAGAGACAATACTGCCGGCGTAGTGGATTGGGACGGTCTCGAAGATGAATACATAATTTTATTTATTTTTATTTTTTATTTTTTTTTTTTTTTATTCAAGTGTACGGTTGTGTGAATAGCTATACAGATATTTTTTTTTTTTTTTTAATTGTGCTTCGAGCGGAAAGTCATACGACAGCAGCAGTGGAAGTCACCAAGGATCAATAAAAAGTACGAAACAGAGACACGAATGTGAACAAGTGCCTGAACCAAAGAGTAACAAGGAGAGGAATAAGGAAGTAGACAAATGTCATTTAATGCAGTTATATGAATAAAATATCAAACAGCGGCTGCTTTATGTCCTTTATGTCTGTCTACTGCTGCTGCTACTGCTGCTGCTACTGCTATTGCTACTGCCGTTGCTGCTGATGCCGCTGCTCTTTATCTCCCTTATATTCCACGTTTATTTCACTGCTTTGTCTTGCCAAAGGGTAAATGCTTAGTGAATTATATGGCTACGGAATACAGCTGTAGAACTATAATGTTCCTTTTGATTATTGTGTGAAGCTTATAGTACATTTAAACATCAGTGATTTACATTTGTGCATATACACTATGGCCGTAGCCTACACGGTGGGCGATACCTTAGTAACCAATTAAATATTTTTAAAAAAATACTAAAACACTTCTGTTAAATTTGAGAATGCATAGTCGAATTTAGTTTACCATGAACACCTAAACTGCTCCTAATTGAAACTTCAGACACCCAACCTGCGCTGAGGTTTTTGAGATACTAAATGGTGATTTTTTGTGCTGTTTGGTTTTTCAGTGTTCTATGACAGCTCACGCGTTATTCGCGACATGTGTCAAAGTCAAACACACTCAGTCAGCATTGACATTTCATCATGGAAGGACTTACACCCGAACGACGCACAGTGGGGCAAAGTGGCCCAAAAGCTGGCATGAATTCAAATTACTAAATTGAGAATGTCTATATATTTTTTTTCGATTAACTAATATCCACATTATTCAAAAATGCAAATGTTTTCGTTTTAGAGTTATCTGATTCATCACAGCGCAGCTTAGTTGAAGCTTGATTTTTTCTCAGTTGACTCAGAAAAAAAAGGGTTTCTCTACTTTGTATGAAGCCCGAATTTTTGTTAATCTGCAAATGACTTTGAAATCCTGGTATGGAGCCTTCAACTTCGGGTATGTAACAATTTTAAAATAGAGGTGATGTCCTGTGGTCGGTTTTTAAAAAAAGTGTATTTTTCAGGATTTCCAAGTCCCGTAGACTTTTAGTTAGGTTCCGAGTTCGTCAGAGTTTTTAGTTTTGTGTCACATTTACGTGATGTGTATTTTGTATTTCCGGCAAAAAATCCTGATACTTTTCTGCAAAACAAAGCAAAACAAAACCCGACGCCGGTACTCCTTTAATACCGGGCGGTAGAACGGTGACTGCACCGACTACCAGCAAGGCTTCAGCATTGTCGAGAGGAGGTAAAACTGTGACAGGCCATCCTCTAAAAGCCAGCACAACGAGCCTAAAAATAAACATTCAGGGAGTGGTAGGACTATGGCAAGGCATGGTCCTATAACTTCCTCCACCCCTAGCAGCAGCAAATTTGTGGCAGGCCACGGACTTGTCGCTGTTACTAAAACTCCTCTCCCCATGGAGGAATCTGGAGCTCAGCCGCGTCGGCAAGCTCCGTGTAAGACGTTCTACATAAGACGCCGAAATACTTCACGCATCATCAAAATCTTCGGATCCATTCCGGAGGTTGAGAGAAGTGCGGACATAAAGAGCAAGATTGAGTGCGCTAACAATATCCTAAAAAACGAATTACCCACTGCTTCCACTGCTTCCACTGCTCCCAAAACACCTAAAGACTCATCCAAGAGCCAGTGATCGTTGGAAGAAACCGTGCCGGTTTCCAAGAGGCCCAAAACCCACAGCACCAAAACCCCTGGGCTATTCAACAGCACATCTCTGAGGTCTTTCAGTGAAGTCCTACAGGACGCAATAATAATCGCAGTAATCGATAAATGCTTTCGAGCAACTTCTTGGCCATCATGCGGAAAAACCCCGTAGGTGGTTTAGGAGAATTTTGGCCAGGTGCAAAACTCGAGGTCGTACGTAAGGAGGACATCCCTAGCAGACCTCGAACTCCTCCTAAGAAAGCATTCTGGAAATCATCTGGCTCAGTAACCCAACCCATTCGACTCATGACTGGAAAGTCGCGAAACTGGAGGAACTAAGGGGTTCTTATAGATGCGCGTTGATCGTGATCAATAAGGAATCCCTTAATCCTCTAGCGCAGACAAAAGGCAAGATTCGGTTCGGATTCGAGTCAATTCATCTAAGCGTCTACAAAAAGGATGAGCTGGATGCTGATAAGCAACCTCCTCTTCCTTTAACGGAGACACCACCAAACACAACCTCAGATCCTGGAGCGTCGATATACTTTCCAGAAATGGATAGCAACGACTACAATCAATCCAAGGTGAAAAGCAAGCCGTCGATTGGAAGCCGGAAGTCGGAAATGGAAACCGATGACGAAGCAAAATGAGGTCCTATATGATCAGAGGAAGAAGATGAGCTCTTGGGCACATCTTCAGAATCGGAGGATCTCCACAAGACCGTGGTGGAGGCTACTCTGGGAAACTGTTGCAATGATTCGGTTTCTCCAGATTAATCTCCATCGCTCAAAAGAGGCTTCAGCCGCACTCATTCTGCGTCTTTCAAAAAACGCAGAAGACATTATCCTAATCCAGGAACCATGAATTGTAGAAAGCGTGGTTCGTGGACTTCGGACACCCGTAGACGTCCCGCTCTAGACAAGAGACAAAGGTAAGATCAGAACTTGTATATTAGTGAAACGTAGCCTTACTGCACTTCTATTTCTTAATCTCAGCGACCCCGACTTAACCGTTGTCAAACTAGGGACTGCCACAGGCTCCTACTAGCTAGCATCGGCATACCTTGGCCACGATCATGTGGGCCCTCTCCCTGGTGATAGCCTAGAAAGGGTGGTACTGGAGGCTGGAAGGAAAAAAAAAAACTGGTTTCATCATCGGATGCGACGTTAACGCTCATCGCACGGTATGGGGCAGTACCGACACCAATAATAGAGGTGAGTCGCTTTTTGACTATATTATAAGTACTAACCGTTGGTGGACATCCACACATCAAACTTTTCAACTTAGCAAAAAGCACAAGGAAAGTGACTGACTGGGACTCATACAAAGAATTCCTCAAAATATACAAAAAAGAACTAAAGAACTGAGGAAGGCAAAGCGACAAGCCTGGAGGTCCTTCTGTGGCAAAATCACGGATACCTCTGAGGCATCACGGCTAAGAAAAATCCTCTCTACAAATCCTATGATTTAAAAAAAACCAATGGCTCTTGGACAACCTCAAGTGATGAATCACTCAACCTGCTACTGGACACCCACTCTCCAGGTAGCTCTCAATTCGCTGCCAGTAGCAACCCAAACAGGCCTACTGCCACCGGGACCAAAATTTATGGTCTGATCACAAGAGGCAAACTGCACTGGGCGCTGCATAGCATCAAACCATACAAGTCTACTGGTCCGCACGGTAGAATACCTGCTGAGCTACAGAGGTCCTCAGATATTATTCTGCCTGCGCTACTAAATACAAATTATGAGGAGCTGTGTAGAACTTATACACATTCCACTGTCATGGAGTGGACCTTAGACCTATAAGTCTATCATGTTTCCTTCTGAAAACTCTAGAACGACTGATTGGTATCCATATACGAGTTAAAATTGATCCTAGACTTTTGTCAACGACTCAAAATGCCTACTGTAAACGAAAGTCGGTGGAAACGGCTCTGCATTCACCGACTAGCCACATCGAACGATCCCTACAATATAAAGAGTACATAATGGTTGCTTTCCTGGACATAGAGGGTGCCTTCAACAACGTCAACACATCCGCAATCACGACTGCCCTGTTAACTCTGCAGGTAGACGACTCACTTGGCGAACTGATCATTCTTATGCTAAAAAGCAGGATAATCAACTCCAAACTGGGTGGGACATCTGGTAAAAGATGTGTCAGCAGAGGTATGCTGCAAGGCGGTGTCCTCTCTTCCCTTCTCAGGAACTTAGTAGTTAATGAACTGCTGATATACCTGGAAACGAGTGGTAGCAGGGTGATTGCCAATGCAGATGACGTTGCTATAGCCGTCTCAGGTAAGCATCTTAATACCATTAAAAAACTCCTTCAAGTAAATCTCAATAGATTAGCCCGTTGAGCAAATCGCTGTGGATTGGGAATAAACCCCCATAAAACTGATCTTGTCGTCTTTTCCAGGAAATGCAAAATTCCAACTATAGACCCTCCTTCAATAATCGGTAGAAGTTTAGTGTTTTCCGATACAGCCAAATATCTGGGTCTCATTTTTGACAGAAAACTAAACTGGAAACCTAACATTCAAGAAAGAGTCAATAAAGTTACAATAGCTTTATTCTCTTGCAAAAAAGCCATTGGGAATAAATGGGGCTTTCAACCTCGGATAACCCACTGGCTGTACATCTCGGTCATAAGACCGATACTCACTTACGGGGTGGTAGTCTGGTGGACGGCCTTAGAAAGTGCGGTTAACTGCATTAAACCAAGCAGAGTCCAGAGAACAGCATGTATATGCATAAGCTGGGCATTGTGGTCTACCCTCTCTGCGGCATTAGACATTCTGTTTCATTTGACACCCCTCAATATTTTCCTTCTCGTCAAGGTTTGTTTTGAATTTTTTGTTTGGGAGCTTTCATTTGAAATTTTTGCAACGCCAACATCATTTGCGAAATCTCGCATCAGCAGGCCAGTGACTGCGTTTTTGATTTTTATCGAGGCAGTCGAGAATATTGTGGTACAAATGACCAATTTATACGATGTTCACAAACATGGCACCACGTGGAAGCCGGTTGATGTGTCTGAAATGCGCCCCTTTTATGGACTTTTGTTGTTGGCTGGGGCATATCGGTCGAAAAGCGAAGCAGCTGGTGAGCTTTAGACTGCTAAGCATGTGCCACCAATGTTCGCAGCTACAATGTCACTTATTCATTTTCAAGCCATTAGCCAATCGATACGATTCGATAACCGAGAAACTCGGCATAATGTTCAGCAGAGTGTACGCGATAAACTGGCGCCTATTCGCGATTTGTTCGATCTATGGGTCCAGCGCTTGAAAGTTATGTGTATGTTACTGGCAAATTTCTGACCGTCGATGAGCAACTGCCGCCATTTCGTGGACGATGCAGTTTTCGACAGTATATTTCGTCTAAGCTTGGAAAGTATGGCATGAAACTTTGGATTCTGGCCGACGCAATATCGTTGTATGCCTGCAATATTCAAGTCTACGTTGGCCGTGACAGGTATTTTCAAGGGCCAAGGTATTTCTTCTTCGTGTACATGCCTTTATTTTTCTCTGATCTGTAATTTTTCCCATTTTTAGGAATGAACGGACGCAATGTAACTTACACTTTGGCACTCGAGCTGAGGAAGAAGCAAATTACGATTGTGGGCACCATAAGGAAAAATCGCAAGGAGATACCGTCAGCCCTGATTGACATGAAACGAAAATCAGTGCTACATACCGAAATCGTCTACAACCATGCAGATCGTGTCACGATGGTGTCATACGTGCTTTCGACGTTTCATGCTGCCATCCACTTCGATGTCATTTCGGCTCTGAATGCCTTCTTGATCTTCACTCAATTGTTCCCGGAATGGAACAAGCGTAAGAAAAATTTCCGCCGACGATTGTTTTTGTTGAACTTGGGCGAGGCCTTATGTGAAGACAATATCAAAGCTAGGGCATGAACACCACATGATATACATGCGGCAGAAGTTTTTCGTCGTGTGCGAGATCCAAGTTCGTCGGTTTCACCGTACTCCACTTGCTTGAATTCTCCATCAACATCATAACAAGCATCAGCATCGGTCGAAATGCTAGCGGTCAACATATTGATTCATCAGCCAACCACAAAAAAACGGGCTAGATGTCACATGTGCCCTCGAACTCCGGACGCAAATGTTCACAGTGTTCGCTGTGACATGTGCGTGACACCAACTTGTACGGAACATCGTTTTATTATTTGCGAGAAATGCGAAGTATTTCATCGCAGATGAAATTTCAGCATTCTCCATTCGATTCGACCTGCCCTTTTTTTCCTTCTTATTATGTTTGTAGTTGGACTGTTATTTTATTTTTATTTTTATAATAAAAATAACAAAAATTGAAATTTTCCGTAACAAACCAGCATATAATAGCTTTTTTTTGACTCTACAATCGGCTCTATGAAACGTTCTGTCAAATTCACACCAAACATCACTTTAGCATCGCAAGACTGGACAAATTTAATTTAATTGTTTTTTTTTTTTAATCTATAAGTCTCAATAAATACCTACGAACAATTTGAAAAATGGTTTCACTAATTTGTGTTTCTTCACTATAAAAGGGGACGTAAAAGTGGGTTCGGAAGCTAAGTGTAGGTCATACAAATTAGATCTTCAATAAATCTACTTTAAGTTTTTAATATTGAAAAATAGGCGCATTTAGGAAAAGTGGGCGTTTTAGTGGGAGTGTTGGCTGGGCGGGTTTAAAAATATTTTGGGACTGGTCACAGAAGCTATCCTGAAAAATTTCAGGTTCTTAGCTGTAACGGCTGATTTGATACCACATTTTAGGGCGACGCTTAATAATTATTGAATTTTATTATTAAAATTCGTGCTCTGTGGAAAATGTTTGACGGTGGTCATAATCGACTGAGCAAGCAATTCAAGCCATAGTGACCAAATTTCACACTGGTTTCACGCTATTGGACATCAAGCCACCTACCCGCGTGCTGCTGTATTCGCCAGTGTTAATGAAGACCGTGATTTGTCCATTCGTCGACGTTCGCAGCAATTGGGATTGTGTTACTCGACTACGTGGAAGATTTTACGCTGGCATCTTGGTCCAAAACCTTACAAAATACAGCTTCTGAAAGAACTGAACTCGAACGACCTGCCAAAGCGTCGAATTTTCGGTGAGTGGATCTTACTGGAGGAAGATCCGCTTTTTTATCGAAAAATTGTCTTCAGCGACGAAGCTCATTTCTAGTTGAATGGGCATGTTAATAAATAAAACTGCCATATTTGGTTCGATGAGCAACCTCAGGCAATACAAGAGCTGCCAATGCACCCGAAAAATGCACTGTTTGGTGCGGTTTATGGTCCGGCGGAATCATTGGCCCGTATTTTTACAAAGATGACCGTGGGAACAACATTACCGCCAATGGCGCCCGCTATCATTCAATGATTTAGAACGCCTTTTTGCCCAGCACGAGTTGAACTTGGTCTACATGTGGTTCCAGCAAGACGGGGCTACATACCATACAGCACGCGAATCGATGGACCAATTGAGAAATGAGTTCCGTGAGCAATTTAACATATGTCCTGAAAAGTCCTTTATAGTAAAACACAACATTTTTGCAAAACTCAACTTTATTTATCAATATAGTTGCCTTCGAGGGCGATATACTGATTGAAATGATTTTTCAATCTTTCGATACCAGTTTTGTAGTACGATTTCGGTTTAGCCTCAAAATAGGCCTCTGTTTCGGCGATTCGGTCTTAAATCTCTTTCCGGCGAGCATTCTTTTGAGGTCTGCGAACAGGAAATAGTCGCTGGGGGCCAAATCTGGAGAATACGGTGGGTGGGGAAGCAATACGTAGCCGGATTCTTTCAATTTTGCCATCGTTTTCATCGACTTGTGACACGGTGCATTGTCTTGATGAAACAGCACTTTCTTTTCCCTCAAACGCGGCCGTTTTTCTGCGATTTCGTCCTCCAAACGCTCCAACAACGCAATGTAATAGTCGCTGTTGATAGTCTGCCCCTTTTGGATATAGTCGATGAAAATTATTCCATGTGCATCTCAGAATACGGATGCCATAACCTTGCCAGCCGAGGACGAGGTTCGTCGCCTGCTCGCCACTCAGCTGACTGCCGACTTGACTCTGGTGTGAAGTGATGGAGTCAAGTTTCATCCGTTGTCACATACAAAAATTCGGCTTTATTGCAGTTGAACAGCTTTAAACACTCCTCTGAATCATCAACACGTTGTTGTTTTTGGTCGACTGTGAGCAAAGGCGGCACCCACTTTGAACAGAACTTTCGCATGTCCAAATATTCGTGTATGATATATCCAACACGCTCTTTTGATATCTTCAGAGCCTCAGCTATCTCGATCAACTTCACTTTACGGTCATTCGTAATCATTTTGTGGACTTTTTTGATGTTTTCATCTGAAACAACCTCTTTTAGATGTCCACTGCGTGCATCATCTTCGGTGCTTGTATGACCACTTTTAAATTTTTTAATCCACTTGCGAATGGTTCGTTCGGCTGGTGCAGAGTCCGTGTAACACTTATCAAGCCATTTCTTTGCATCGGCTGCATTTTTTGCCATCAAAAAGCATTGATAAATCAACACACGAAATTGCTTTGAATCCATTTTTTTCACAATAGCAAAATTTGCATCAAATTTATACACGTATCTTTTGAAGGTTGGTACTAACTGAAAATGGTATGAATTTAATTTAAGTGGTGCCCTTTCTCTCTCATTTCGGACCAATGAATTGGCCGGCTAGATCGTGCGATTTGAAGCTTTTAGACTATTTTTTATGGAGATACGTCAAATCACTCGCCTATGCCGATATACCAGCGTCAATTGCAGCCTTAGAAGATAACATTACACGTGTTATTTGCGAGATACCAGCCAATATGGTGGAAAAAGTGATTAAAATGCCTAAAAAATCACCCATTATAAACAAAACAGTGAAAAATAATATTTTTTTCAATAACATGGAAGGAACAAGTTTCAACTTGTGTCGGGTAAGATCGGGAGGATTTGACAAGCAGGAGGAATTGACATCAGCACTTTTCTGAAAAACTAAAACCCTGGCAGCACTTTAAATGATGAGAAAACGAAGTTAGTAACGATTTTTTTAAGTGATAAATAAACAAGCACTGTGGTCTAGGAGATAAGCAAAGTGGACGTCTTTTTCATTTTTATGCCCATTTCATCTAACTTTTATGGTAAGCAATCCAACTGTAATATTTTAATTATGTAGCTTTTGACATTCTAAGTGCAATGTAGTGCAGCTTCATTCGTTTTAAAATCATTAATAAACAATTGTTTATGCCGAATACCATTACAAAAGTTTTTTATTGTATTAGTCCTAATAGTCCCATAAGTAATCAAATTGTCAATTTCTCCTTCAGCAAAATATTTTTTCTCTTGTAAATATTTGGCATTTTTACATTCTAAAAAAGAGTAAGAAGTTGTTTTACCCCGCAACCGCAACATCGATGACACAAGTGTTGAGAATGCCATTAAAGACATTCAAAACAAAACAGAGTTGATAAGCAGTGCTGCCCGAAAATTTGGTATAAAACGTAACACTTTAATATTCAGACTCCAAAAAAAAAACAGAATGGCAAACAAATTAACGCTCAATTCACTACAAAATATTCGAAGTTCTTACAACAGCTCAAGAAAGGGAACTTGTTGAATATTTCAAAAAATGTTCAAAATTGCCTTGTTTGTTTTACTTGTTTTACATTATGTTTAGATTCTATACCCAAATGTCTGGAATACAAATGAACAAGCTGGAAAGGCTTGGCTTGCGGGGTTTATGCGACGCAACAACGTCTACGAAAACCAGAAAATACGAGTATGGCGCGTCTTCATGGGTTTAGAAAAGCACCGGTAGAACTTTTTTTTCAACATCTCAAGCGGCTGTATGAGAAATACCAGTTTAGTCCCGAAAAAATTTACAATTTGGATGAGACCGGTGTAACAACCGTACTCAAATCTCCAAGGGTAATCGCATTTTAATTTCTCTTAGAATTTTACTCTAACACTCATAGTTCTTGTAGGTAATTGCTGAAAAGGGAAAAAGAACTGTTTCCTAAGTTGCATCTGCAGAAAGAGGCAGCTTAGTCACAATACCACACAGTTGGTATTGTCAATGCTACAGGGAATCACGTTCCGCCTGTCTATGTGTTTCCGCGGGAACGCATGAACCACAATTTCATGGCTGGTTCTGTAATCGGATCCATTGGTCTGCTCTCAGCCAGCGGTTGGATGAAAAGTGAAATATTTCTAGAAGTATTGACACATTTAAAACAATACAGTAACTGTTCTAAAGAAAATCCAATACTTTTATTACTTGATATCAGTCTTGAATCAATAATATTTTGTCGAGAAAATGGAACTGTTATGCTGTCTTTCCCTTCGTATTCATTTATGCGAGTTTTACAGCGCTATGCAAGATATCATTCAACAATTTCTAGGTTAACAATCCTGGCAAAGTTATTAACATCAGTGATGTGGCATATCTTACAAACCAACCATTTAAGCGATCATTTAACCCAGAAAACATTACATCCGGATTTCTTTCAACCGGTATATTTCTGTTCAATGATTTTATATATATTTTCCGAAAATGATTATTTAGAGGAACACGATACAGCTTTTACTCAAGAGCCGGTAGCAGCGGTATCTGAAATGGAAACTATAACCGGGTTAAATATTCCAATGATATCATCAAATAAAGACAGCGTTGTTATGCCTGAAACTGAGCTAGTTAATCCTTCGGGAAATTCTGAAGATATATACAGAAACACCTGAAAAAAATAAATTGGAAGCATTAGCTGCACAAAAAATAGTCAAGCATATAAAAACTAAAAGCAACAGCAAA
The DNA here is from genome assembly GCA_963966105.1 of Volucella zonaria. Lineage (NCBI taxonomy): Eukaryota > Metazoa > Arthropoda > Insecta > Diptera > Syrphidae > Volucella > Volucella zonaria. The sequence goes on along the minus strand of OZ014531.1, from coordinate 35,803,860 downwards.
TAGCCAAAACCAATTTTTGTAAGAAGAGTTCTTGACAATGAATCATCTTCTGACGATGATGAAATTAGTCTTCAGGATGATTCTTATATCTTTCAAGTGTCTAACGATGAAGAAGGGTCTCCATCTATCAAATGTAACCTCTTCAGACTACAATCAAAGTTTAATCCAACAATTAATGACTTCGTGCTTGTGAAATTCGGGACCAAGAGCAAGAAGATATTTTACTACGTAGGTATCATTCAGAGTGTGGATGAGACAAGTTCCTTGCCTTACACGATTAAATATTATCGCCGCCAAAGGTCCCAAAATTGCTTCTTCGAACCAATTGTAGGAGACATAGGATTAGCTTTAAGGGCTGACATAGCAGCAAAACTGATGTTTCCTGGGAGATCAGACCCTGGTAGCTTCAAATCAAGGCCAAAAATTTATTTTAATGTGGACTTTGAAGAATTTAATGTTCGTTAGTATTATTTATTATAATTACGTATTATTTTTTGTTACTTACTAAATATTTATGAAGTATCATTTTTGTTTTGTTTGTTTGTTTGTTTTTTTTTTCGTTATCTAGTGCGATTTATTTTTTATTTTAAATTAAGTTTTTATGAAATGTTTTTTCTGTTGGTAAACTTATTTTGTTATTTTAATTTATGTCCTTAAACTTAAATAAAAGTAGACTGATTAATAGTAGAAAGATTAATATGCGTTGAAAATTAAAAAATTATTATTTGCTGATCAAAAAAGTAATATATAATGTTTTATTATTTTAAAAATGTTGTAAAATATTCATGTGTCAGATCCCCCTCCCTCTGTCAAAACCTCCTTATGCAGATAGCAAATCCTCCTTCATGGTAGGAGAAATTGACACTTTGTAAGGTTTTGAGAAAAACAGATTTGTAATCTGTTAAAAATATTTATATCGATTAATCAATATTTTATATTGCTAAAATGATATTGTAACATATGTAAATTTTGAAAATTTGAAATTGTATTTGGATTTTAAGATATTTCCAAATGTTTGTTAACGTGTCAAAACCTCCCGACCTTACCCTACTAATTTTTCTGAAAATAAAATAATAACGCATCTAGTTATTATCTATTGCTACCCACATGGTCACGGAGGCAGACAGATCAATATCATCGCCATCATCATAAATTGAAAGCATGCTGGAAATAATTTTGAAAGGAATACTAGAACACAAAATTTTGCAGACCACACTAAATCTTCTGTTCAATCCAATTTATCAAATAATCCGATTGGCTATCTATCGGCGATACATATGTAGGTTCACTACATCTTCTTCAATATACCTTGATAACAAGAAATCGAAAAAGGCACGAATACTCGTATCAACGTCATAGGAGGGCAGACAGTCTGTGGATCCAATCTAATCTAAGTTATAAGAAGATCAAAGTTTACATAACATTGATACTAGACAACGCAAATGTTCATAAATTGGTTATCGGACAAAATCCGCGAAAGAGGTATTGGAGCTTTCTCTTTCGCTTCTTAAGGAACTTGGTGGGTACATATACGTTTGTTACTGACGACAGTTGATGGTGATACATCTATGGAATTGTTTATACATGCATTACGCAACGTCTATCTAAGTGAAAATAATTATTAAAATACCTCCTATCACTAAACTTAATTTTGTTGAGTCAAACACGGGTTGGAATATTTTCGTTATTGAACTGGAAGGTGCACCAACGAGTTTACCCGGACAATTGGCATGTGCTATAGGAGCTAAAGGCTCAGACGCACTAGCGAATTTTGAGCGTATAATGGCCATTACATATCTCATGATTCAAGTGCTTACATTGATTCCAAAAGTTTTCTTAAAGAGAAGTACGAAGTGTCAATTGTGATTCTGTAGCATATGCTCCAAATAATAAGAACTGTTTCTTCTCCATAATTACTGAGAAGAACCATGAGTCCTTTCTAGATATCTCTCACTTGTTCACATACTCATTCAGCCTAAAATTAACCCCATCACTAAAAAAATTTTCGATAAAAATAAGGGTCGACTGCCAGCTGCTCAAGAGTCCGATTTACTAAGTCCTGTGGTAAAATTTTCCATATAGTGAGCAGATAAAAGTCACGACGATCAAAGGTCTACCACACTTTCATTCATAGCGGCTTGTTTCTTCTCTACGCACATTATGTTAACGTGTCGCACGACGCTTATGGGGACCAAAGGATCATGTAATCTTCTAAACCTTTTGCGAATTTAAGACCGATTTCCAAAATAAGTTTGTATGATACGGAAGCGTTATTCTGGTGTAAACGTATTCACGATGATTGGTCAAGCAATACTTAATGACAGCACGATTTGAAATACAATATATCCTTATTGGAAATGCAGTACAACAAAATAACTTTACTTAAATATGCAGATGACATTGTCATCATGGCAGAATGCAGGGAGCTAGCATTGGTGCGCTTGCATACCACCTTGATCAAAAAGTTCCCGCACCCAATGAGTTCTATTTTTTTTGTTAAGTTGGTATATCTGTTGTTGACATTCCCTCTAAATCTTAGCGTCATAGCTTGACATTTGCAAAAATTACGTGGCCAAGAGTACATCTATCTCTGTGTGTGTTGGCAATTTTTTACAATTTTAGAAATGCATTTAAATTTGCAACAACGAACTTGTACTCGTATTTTGCGTAAAAAACGGATTTAATGGTGCGCGAACGTTGGAAATGTTGGAAAAGTGTTTCGGCAACGATTCTCTAAAGAAAATGGTCATTTACCAGTGGCACGAGCGGTTCAAAAGTGGCCGTGAGTCAGTCGAAGTGGCAGACCATCGACATCGATAACCGACGAAAACATTGATGAAGTAAAAGAAATGTTGGTCAATAACCACAAATTAACCATCAGAGAGATAGCGGAGGACTTGAACATTGCCTATGGATCCGTCCAAGACATTTTGGTTAATGATTTCGGTTTCCGTCGTGTAGCAGCAAAGTTGGTGCCAAAAGACTTCAATTTCATGCAAAACAAAGACCGTGTTGACGTCGCAAAAGAGGTGATTTGCGAGGCTGAATCCGATCCCACATTGATCAGAAAGATCATTACTGGAGACGAGACGTGGGTTTATGAGTACGACGCGCAATCCAGACATCCGGCAAATGAATGGCGTTCACCAAATAAGCCGAGACCAAAAAAACCACGTCGTTTTCAGTCAAAAAGGAAGGCAATGCTCACGGTTTTCATGGATTACAACGGTGTAGTGCATCATAAATTTTTGTCCAGAAGGCCAGACAGTAAACAAAGAGTACTACGAGTATTTGGGCGTTATGATACGTTTGCCTGAAGCAATTCGCCGAAAGAGACCAGCATTGTGGGCAGAGTGGGCAATGTGGATTTTGCACCATGATAACGCTCCGTTGCGTCGCACAGTGCCATCATTATTCGTAATTTTTTAACGAAAATGCAACAAATACCATCCAACAGCCACCGAATTCACCTGATTTGGGTCCCTGTGACTGCTTTCTGTTCAATCGAGTTAAAAAACCACTACAGGGAAAGCGTTTCAGCAGCCGAGAGGAAATAATGGAAAAATCGCAGGAAGCAATGATGGACATACCGAAAACCGAATATAAAAAATGTTTCGAGGATTGGATTAATCGCTGGCATAAGTGTGTTGCAGTCGATGGGGGAACCTTTCCGAAACATTTTAATCAACGTAGTATATGTATAAGAACAGGAACAGAACGGAAAAAATGGGTTTAGTGGGGATTGTGGGTAAAACTAAGTCTTGGGTGGCAACTGAAGAGAGCTCCAACATAGATGAATAAGACCGACCTAACTTTGAGGCAAAGGATTTTTTTCTGGTTGCTCTTTCTTTGACCTAGTAATATAGTAATAAGGCCCTGGCGGGAAACACTGAGGAGCCTTTATTTTAGAACTTCATCAACCCATTTCTGTGGGAAGCTGAAGTAGTAGTTTATTGACCTCCCAATCGGATGGTTTGGCGTTTCATTTTTGACGGGGCCCGAAAGATATCCATTTCTTCTAGTCAATTTATATCATGCAAGATGAGTACAATAATTGAATACGACAGGTTCAATTACATTAATCACTAAGTCTTGCAATTACTCGTAAATGTTACTGACAGCAATGGAAGGAGATAGCCACTAAGCCCAAAAATCCTTCATTCTTTCTCAATCCGATTTTCCAACGAAATTTAACATTAGGTGATTTGATCCCAGGTTTCACCCCAGGCTGCAACAAAAGTTATATTGTTCTTCTTCTATACTATGTTATGTGCAAGATTACATCTAATGTTACGAATACATACATATTCATTCTGCATTGACACTGCTCGCAGACTTTAGTACCATTCTACATGCGCCTTCATTTTGGATCACTCCGGAAGTAAGGCCAAGAGTTAAGTGATGTTTTCGCATTTGAACGATCCCAATTTTTTCTTTTCGCCTCCGTTAGAATTTCAACTGCTACTTGAGCGTCTGTCTGTCTGTCCACTCTCAATTTCTTAATATGGATACTCCTGCGAACGGGCGTCCTTTTTTTTATATTACGTTTTGACACAAACGCTAGAATTCTTAACTTTTTCCTTCCCGTCGGTGTCATATTATATGGTACATCCTTTATATTTCGTGCAACATTGGCATGCGTATGCTAAAGTTGGCGGCAGTTTTTTGTCACAAAACACTACGGAGTTTTCGCACCGTTTCAGAAGACACGACAGAGGCAAAATATTTAAATTGTTCGCTCTATGGCTCGATGACTTCTAAAAAGATGTCGGGAGTTTGGTTTGTAAGCTCGGAAAATCGGCAATGCGGGTATTCGGTCTTAGTACGACTGTCTCGTAAACCGATATTTTCTAGCGCCTTCAGCCAACTATATCCTGGAGGACTGTCTGACTGTCGCATATAATAGCGCTATCATCAGCCCCTTCAATAGAAAATCTTGCAAACGAATATGTACTCGTACGTACTTCAAATTTTCTGGTTATTCCAGCAATGTACTTAACTTTCACTTTACCGTCTTCGTAAATTTGCGTATCAGTCTTCTATGCATCTTAGCATCTTGCCACCGCACAAGTTATATCTCTGCTAACTCTATCGAATGCTTCTTTTGTAAATATATAAATACACTTGTGAATAAAAAGGCAACAAACTAATTAAATGATCCAAGTTGTAATTTATTATAAAAGATTAAAGATTTTATTGTACTTTTAAGATTACAAAAATGTGACTTATCTTGTCAAGAGTTCAAGGAAGAAGAAGGTTAAACAAATATAAAAAGAAATGACAATCTTAAAAGCCCAAAAGGAATTGAAACATGATAATGCCTTAAGGTGAGAGTGCAATATGTTGAAAGAGATAATTTCAACAGCTTCAACTGCTTCGATATGTCGACCCGCCTTCCACCTTGCCACATTATCTACAACGAAGATTATCAATACTGTCGACTGTTCAGAACTCTCTCGAACACTTTCAAAGTATATGTCATTTGCTTAACCGATCGATAGTTGTTGCAATTTTTCGTATCGATTTTGCCTTTATACAGTGAGATATGAGCTCTGACACTCCAGTGATTAGGTTTTCGATCGGCTCTCATCATTTTATTAAACAAAGTCGCAAGACATTTAAATTCAAGATTTCTAATCGTCGTTCATAATTTCATAATTCGGAATATGATTCGATCCGAGTGCAAGTCCTCGGCTCATTTTTTTACCTATTTCGAGCTAGCAAAGGAATAAGATGTCATTTCCCTACTGTTGCTAAGCTTATTATTTAAACATTGAGAGCGTCCTCAATAAATCTGACTGTAGCCTTAGGTTTGCATGTGTTATACTCTCGACAACTTCTCAAATGCGTCTGACCAGCTTTTAGTTAGCTACTTGCTACAAATAGCAGAGCAGTTGCTTTATCGATTCATAAAGCACATACGCACTCTTTTACTGAAATTTTATAAGACAGTTCTGAATAAACGTGACTGAATTGTATTGGTACAGAGCTCAATTTGCTCCTTCTAGGGGTGGGTGGTCGTTGGTCGTTATTTTGCATAAGCTTTAGACTTTAAAAAACTTTAAAGAAAAAGGTCCAACGGTGGTAAACCGCATGATCTGGGCTGCCAATTCTGATCACAAAAACGGGCAATGACTTATGCAGTGATTGAATTGTTTTTTCGACTATATGTCATGTGGCACCATCTTGTTGAAACCACATGTCGTCCACATCCATATCTTACTATTTAGGCACAAGAAACTGCATTATCATGTCGCGGTAGTGACCACCATTAACTGTTAATGCCTGACCAACCGCATTTTCAAAAAAGAATTGTCCGACGATGCCTCCAGCTCAAAATCCGCACCACGTTGTGGATTCATTTTTTTAAAAGAATTTGAAACTCAGGTGGGTATGACTACCTTTATGATGCCGAAGAATGTGCTAAGTTTTTCGGAAATTTGGACAAAAAGAGAAAGATAGATGTTTGTGCCCAGTGGCTATGTCACGCCATGAATGGCATCCAACATTTAATGGGGACTCTAAGTTATTTGTGTACTTGGACTTGTTGTTGTATTCTAGGCAAGCACTCATTTTATGTGATTTTAGTTGCCTGAAAAAAGAGTGTCTCTTGGGCGCGGTTGGAATTAAAGCCTGAAACATCCGATTTGGAAGCCAAGATACTACCACTTGAGCCACGACCAACCAAAATTTGTTTTTCAACAGTCACTCACGGATTTTCTGAACCACAAGTTCGACGATGAACCCCAATTTTGACGATTAACAAAGCAAGCCATCAAGATGAAAATTAGCCTTAACGCTGAAGATGATGTTGTTTGAAAAGTAGCTGTCAAACTTCATTGCTCAACAATGGAAACGTGTTGTTTTCTTCGTGTAGCGCTCCACTTTTAATAACCCTGAACTGTCAGCTGTCACGTTGTTTTTTTTTAGTTCGTTGGTAACATTTTACCAGACAAATGGCACACCAATATTCAAATCTTGTGTGAATTTTGGGACACCCTTTATAAAGGGTAAACTCTGGTTCATTCACATTTGAAATAATTGTTAATATGTAACGTATCGAAGCAAACGAACAATGCCGACATACATTAATACGTATGCATGTATAATTCAACCAATAAATTTCACCTTCACTTGGAACGGATAGGACTGATGGCTGAAAATTTTCTATTCAATACGAGTATACGAGTATGTATGTACATATGTATGGGTAAGGTCTTTTCATTGACGGTAATTTGTTTTTCAAGGCATTGCCACAGCCAGGATGGTTTCAACATCGGTCAGAATGGTGGCGTTGTTGGCAATTGTGTTCCGGACTACAGTTTGGTTTGAAGAATAGTCACCCTCACTGCCAATACTGTCGGTGATGTGGTCAGTACGCGATAAATTCGACTGTCACTTTATACATTGTTAAATGTTTTGGTGAACAAAATTCCCAGATAAAAGCCTGAGCGAAAGCGAACATTTTTCCCACAAACAATTCGATGGGATGCCTTTTAGTTTTCCTCGCTTAAATAATAAATGACCGACTGTCTCCACGAATTCTACACACGCCGTTTGTCAAAACTCGAGCGATAATTGCTCATATGAACGAGTAGGACCCGAATTGGATAATGCATAAAGGATGGAGGAAAGTGTATGCAAAAGCAAAAATTGTACAAAAACAGCTTGATGGTCAGTTTGATGGATACGAATATGTCGGGCAACCGCAATTGGGAATTGGTTTGCATGCATTTTAATCGATTACCGATTACCGATTACCGAATGCGCACATACATACCTACATAAACGTCAAAGATACATGTAAATTGGATGGGCAGCAGTTTTTGCCTTCTACAACTACATCATTCAACACATACGTACAATCTACTGTAATTTGCAATGTAGAGGTAGAGATATTCCATTAGTTTGACAATATAATTGAATTTTTACGTAACTGTCCATCTAGCCTCCTTAATAAGGTCAAAATTTAGCGAAAAAATGTTAACTAAACAGTCAGATTACATACACATACTCGTATTTATTGAGATTTCAAAATCGGTACATGCAAAACCAACTACGGGGCAGATACGAGTACGTATCTACCATATTCCTTCTACCAAAAAAGTGAACATGAAGAAAAAATAATAATAATAAATAACGTGCAAGGATGACTTCATAAAGCAAGGAAGTGGAACACAGCAACATCAGGCAATGCAACCTGGTGCATCCCACAGCCAGCAAATAAGCAGTCAGCCAGACAAAAGCACTTAACAAAGTCTGAGAACAAGTGTGGCAAGTATATGTGAGCGCATATGAAAGTAGATGAAGTTGAAAGCGGTGCTTGGGGGATGAAAATGAAGCTTAAGTAGTCCTGGGGTGGTAAATAAATTATTCACGTGTGTGTATCTGTTTCTTTGCGCGATGCTGTTCAACAAAACTATTATTTTTTTTATTTTTTTTTTTTTTTTTCAACTACGAGCTTATGAAGGAGCTACCTCTAGGATAATGCTCATGCCTGTTTGTGTGTCCTTAAATAGGCGGAATTTTAAAATTCATTTAGCACATAGGTTTTTGTTCATTTCCCGCAAAACCTTCATCTTCTTCTTCGTATTTTTGTACGAGACTGTTGCCTAACAGCCTGGGAAACTAAATTATATCGCTCGGATTCAGGATGAGATGAAGATATGCGCCATAATTTAGTGTTGCCAGAAATGCAACAACAAAAATGACAAAGTATGTTTTACCGAGATTTGTTATGTTTTTGTTTTCGTTATTCCGCGGTCAATATTTGCTTGTGTAGGCTTGTCATGGCTCTATACATACCGTCCTTGTCAATAGGCGCTGTTATAAGGATCCATGCAATTGATCCGCTTTTTTTCTGGATATTAAATTTATTCTCACGCAACTTTATCTGCTAGTCGAGAGTTCTTGCAGCATTATTGGACTCGAGGCTTAGTTTCAATGGTTTTATTAGCGAAATCAGCTTTGATCCAGATTGTCATGAAGAGTTCCTTCAAATACGACTTCTTACATTAGCCTTACTTTTATAAAAAAAAAAAACCGGTTACATAGCAAGAGCTGCTGTTGTTGCAATTTTAAATTTTCTCTTTATACAACCCGTTCCACGTTTATCGTTTGTGCCGTCAGCATTGAAATCTCTAATATCTGAGCTACTCGTAACTACAGGTAACGCTATTAGGGCACTTACCGCTACACACAGATCTTAAACTCGAAGACCCGACCCTCAGACAACTGGATAGCTATTCCGTTGCCAATAAACTATCACGAGGATATGAGGGCTGGCATTTGGCCATAACCAGACCGTATTATCTATTTTTCAGAAGCCCTGATCTAGCTTTGAAAATTTTTAAAGGCCTGAACCACAGATACGTCAAAGTCATGACTATAGAAGTTAGTTAGTTATGTGATACTTATTCGCTTAGATGGCATTTCATGAGGTCATCCTCTACTGCGTTGTCCTTTGAGGTCCTGATGTCCACGGCCTCAAGGTGACTTAGCCATCTAAGCCGGGTTATTTGAACTCTTTTCGAGTCTCTTGGACAGGACAACGTCCTGTATAATGTTTAATATCTTTTTGGTTGCTCGAGAGAGGGCTTTACTACACAATTACTGCTCAAAGAAGCAGCGATAAACAAGAGAAATTCTTCGGATGAATTCCAAGCTGGTGTCGTTTTCGGAGTTGAGGTAGATAAAGTCTCTTATAATGTCAAAGTTGTAGCTGCCTATCGTAATGCCCAGGTGTCGCTGTTCTATGTCCCTCTTTGTTGACAGTATATGCTTTGTTTTACAATCTTTGACCTCTAAACCCAACTTGGTGCTTCTTCTTCAATAGCCGCAAATGCTTCATTGACAACTCCCTTTGTTCTTCCAATTGTGTCAATATCGCCTGCATATGCTGAACAACCTTTTGAAAAATGGTGCCTCTGAAGTTTTATGAGTTTTGCATAATTTTTTCAGGAACGAAGTTGAAAAAATCACATAACAACGCGTCACTTTGTTTAAGCGATGTGCGTAAGTGCTTTGTATCGTCGGTGTTGGTGTTTTTTGTGCTTGTTTTTCTTATAGTGAGTCAGGAATTTAGAGTGGATATAGCCAATACTCGGGGGTTAAAAGGTAATCACTTCTCTGCGTACGTCCACGTCTGTAAATACAGACCAGCTATTTTGGCACTTAGTGAAACAAAGGTAGATCCCCGGCCATATCTCTCAGACCACTCTAGTCTGAAGCTACGTGTCTGCGAACTAGTGCCACTATTCTTTCTCTATCGCGGTCTCTCCATTTACGTGCGTAGTGATGTAGCTTACTAAATCCCACCATAATGTAGTCCCTGTTCCAATGCGAAATTCAATTTCATGTGGTTAAAATTGCATCTCCGTAAGCAAATTATCCACTACTGCTTTATTTACAGAAGCCCCAAACTGGACAGCAACTCGACCTTTCACGGGTTTGATGCGCTGTCTGACTTAATTCAAACAATTGTATCCCTGTATCCTCATACTGAAATCGTTATTACGGGCGATTTCAATATACACAATTCTGGGTGGCTTCGACATTCTGGACAGACAACACCCGATGGACGATGTGTTGAGATCTTTGCTGCGGAAAATAATTTGACCCAGCTTGTAAATGAGCCCACGCGAGCACCAGACGTTGATAGTCATACCGCCAACACCCTGGACTTGTTTTTAACTTCTCATCCTGATAAGTATACCGTTGATGTGCTCTCCCCTCTAGGCTTGTCGGACCATTGTGTCACATCAGCTAATTTCTCGTACACCCACCACACAGTTAGAGAACAGATTCCTAAGAGAACCGTATGACAATACGAGAAAGCCAAGTGGAGCGGTCTTAACAGTTTCTTCATGAATTTTAACTGGTCGTTATGTTTCCTCAATAACGACGTGAATGCCGCTGCTGACATGATAACAGAAACCATTCTCCTTGGAATGAGATGCTTTATCCCTCATCGGATGAAGAGTATCAAACCAAAAGAAAAGCCATGGTACGACTCGAGCTGTAAAGAGGCTGTCAGCGTTAGAGAAATGTTTTTTCGGTCCTTCAAGACCTATCCGACAGAGCATAACCGAAAAAAAATTAAACGAGCCGGGAATGACTGCATCGTCTTTCTTAAGCCTGTGAAATTTCAAAACGATCAAAACAGACAAACAGTACTACAATGTCCCAAAGGTAGTAACAATTTTTGGTCGTTCGTCAAAAATATTAGAAATTCTTCCTCACCCTCCATCCCAATGCTCATTTATAATGATATTCCAGTTGTCAACCCTTTGGACAAGGCCAATCTGCTTGCTGCACACTTTGCGGCCAACTCAACACTTCCAGATTGTGTTTTATCTCCATTTACACTGGAGTGCGTCAAATCTTCAATGGAACAAATCCACTTTCGGACTCGTGTGGTAGCAAGCGTTCTTTAAGATCTTAGCACTCACAAATCCGCTGGTCCAGATGGTGTATCTCTCCTTCTTCTGAAGAGCTGTTGCCCCACGTTGGCAAAACTACTGCGTAAGCTTTTCATCAATCCTAAAAAAGGCGAATCTTCTTCTCTCTCCTCCTATAGACCCACAGCACTTTAGTACCTTCTTTCCAATATCATGGAAATGCTGGTAAGCTATCAGCTCATGAAATATCTCGAAACATGAAAACTTCTCAATGACCGGCAATATGGTTTTCGTAGCAACAGGTCCACTGGTGATTTGATGGCATGTCTCACCGAAAAGTGGAATCAAAGCGTACATCAATCTGGCGAAAGCACGATAGTTGCATTTGATATTTATAAGGCATTTGACGGAGTTTGGCATCAGGTTCTTTGTCGAAAATGCAAGCTTTTGAAATCGATGACTCTCTTCTTCAATGGATTAAAAATTACCTTTCGGAACGTTCAATTCAAGTTGTCTTGGACGGTTTCAAGTCTGATATTCACAAAATACAAGGGGCGTTCAACATATTCTCGATATCGGGGTGAAGCTGTGGCTGTATATATAAATTGACTTATTTATCAAGTAATACTATTATTTTAGTGCATTCATGTAAAATTTCATATAAATGTGATTATTAATTCGCGTTTTATCTCTAGTTAAACAGAATCATAATGGCAACTGAGACGATGATGGTGAAAATTGAGCATCGCGCTGTAATTAAATTTCTCACTAAGCAAGGAAAAAGTCAAAAAACTATTCATGAAGAGATGGTGGCTGTTTACCACGGTTCCGCACCTTCATTATCAACTGTGCAAAAGTGGTCAAGTGAGTTCAAGAGAGGCAGAGAGAGCATTGAAGACGACCCCTGCTCCGGCGCCCCGGCTACTGCTTGTACAGGAGAAAGCATCAAAGAAGTCGAAAAACTTGTTCTTGAGGATGCCCGAATAAAGATGAAAATGATGGCAGAGATCACCAAGCTTTCAACTGGTACCATTCACACCATTCTTCATGACCATCTTAACCTTTCAAAGGTCAGTGCAAGGTGGGTGCCACGAATGCTCACAACGCCTCAGAAAAAAGTGAGAATCGCATGCTGTAGAGAGCTTTTGGAGATGTGTAGTGAGAACGCGGATGGTGTTATGGATCGAATTGTTACTGGGGACGAAACATGGGTCCACCACTATGACCCTGAAAGCAAACAAGAGTCCATGCAGTGGCATAAAAAAGGAACAGACCCTCCGAAGAAATTCAAAGTCACTCCGTCTGCCGGGAAGCTCATGGCCACAGTTTTTTGGGACTCAAAGAGAATCTTGCTCATTGAGTACAAAAAAAAAAAGGTGAAACCATCAACGCCACATCCTACGCTTCCACTTTGCATAATTTGCGGGTGGAAATTAAAAAGAAAAGACGGGGTAAACTCGCAGCGGGTGTGTTGCTTCTTCATGACAACGCTCCTGTTCACACGGCGCGAGTTTCCAAGGCTGCTGCGCAAGATTGTGGTTTCGAAGAAATCCAACACCCACCCTATAGTCCAGACCTTGCCCCTAGTGATTATTTCCTGTTTCCGGACTTGAAAATATGTCTTCGTGGAAAAAGATTTTCGGATGATGAAGAACTCAAGTCGGTATTTCGCAGAGAAAGAGGAAATTTATTTTTTTGAGGGTTTAAAAAAGCTTATCTCAAGATGTAACAAATGCATTGATTTAGGGGAGATTATATTGAAAAATAAAAACAATTTAAATTGAATTCGCATTTTGGTGTGTCCCAGGGCTCTGTTCTGTCTCCGATACTCTTTTTAATTTTCATAAATGATCTCTTGTCTGCTACTTCTAATCCAATATATTCCTTTGCTGCTGACAGTGCTCTCTGATTTACATATTCGTTCCCAGACTCACGTCCCTACTCTTCGGCTATAGAACGGGAACGGCAGTGTATATTAAGCTCATTAAATTCCGATATCAACAGCATAACCAATTGGGGAACTATCAACAGAGTGGAATTTAATGCTTCCAAAACCCAATGTTGTCTGCTGTCGTTAAAGCGGAATTTAAGTTCCCAGCCATTGTCCATGAATGGCACTTACATCGTCGAAACCGAAAAACTTTCCATTCTGAGTATGTTGGAATTACCACATATTCGATGTCGTCCGAAATGCTGCGAGATGTCTAGGTTTCCTCAAGCTGTGTAAGACGTACGAGTATGTCACCCCCTCTGATCTGGTCTCAATATATAAGGCATTCATCCGCCCAAAATTGAAGTGCAATACCCACACCTAGTCGGAGTAGCTCAAACAATGGACACCACGGAACACTGACGTAATGTATCCTGTCGCACTTTGTTTTACCTCTAATTTTACCACCAGTGATCCATTGAAATTGCCAGTAGCATTCCGCCCATTCAAACCGTTAACAGTAACACTCGTCTCGCTATGAATGCTCATCAGTATACCCTCAAGCCCACTTTCGGACATACTCTAAAATATCAAGATTCATTCCTAAGCCGTACAACTCGTTTATGGAATGCCCTGCCTAGCTATTTATTTCCTAGTCATTGTAACCTTTAAACATTTAAAACCAAAGTCCATCGGTACCTCTCTTTCTTTCCTCCCTGATTTTCCTTCGGCCGCGTTGTGTGAAAGCATTTTAAGGGTACTCAAATCCCTTGAGCCCGCGCAAATTATTAAAAAAAAGTCCTTTTCAGACGCTGAAGATCTCGATTTGCCTTGACGAACTAGCGTGTATCCTGCATGGTTGAATGGCAACAATGCCAAAACTAAACATGTCTCTCTACATTTCGTCTCTTTAGATGATGTCATATGCGGCTTTGAAATCGATGAAGAGG